>CM070672.1:25810794-25937851 GCA_036346575.1 Dendrocalamus sinicus | reverse complement strand
AGGTCGGACACCTAGTAGTCCTCAATATTTTTACTATATATATGTATATATATATATAGGAAAATTACGTAGGCATCATGGTGCCTAGGCACCCACATCAAATATCACGTGTATGATTGATGATTTTTTGAGTTTGGGTATGAAAATGTTTTATACCCTTGATATATTTATGGTAAGTAAGTTTTGAACTCAGTTCAAACTAGTTTGAACTACTTTTGAATTCAATGCGACTACGGTGAGTATATACCATAAAAATAGTTCAAACTAATTAGCGAAGTTGAATTTAATTTTTTGAGTTTGACATCTCAAATATACTTTTTATGGGTATATGAAGATACCCACATCAAGCGTTGTGAATCTCAAAGCAAATCAACGGTATTGATATAGGTGCTAGGCACTGGGAGTGCATGAAACACTATCGTCCTATATATATATATATATATATATATATATATATATATATATATATATATATATATATATATATATATATATATATATATATATATATATATATATATATATATGGTATTGTTATATTGTGTAAGCCAGCTACTAATCTAGGGATTAGTTTAGAATACATAGATGGTCCGAATTGTCAAATCCAGGTCACTACAATATATCGATCTCGAACTAACAACGTGAAGCAACAAGGAGAAAAGGCAAAGCTATGAGAGGGACAGAGCAAGCAACCGGTTGGTCTCAAGCAGCAGGAATTGGTTGTGTACCCTTGTACGCTGTCAGGATTGTGAGAGGATTGGTCTCACACCAATCTGCACTATTTTTGGGGTATCTTCATACATAGGACAGAAACTGTCCAGACATCATAAGCTAAGCATGCTAGACCATGACTTACAATGTTGCTCTGCAATATCATGCTGAAACTGAATCAGAATTGTGCAGATGCTTCAAGTCTGCATATAACTGCTGGTTTTGTGATCTAGACTCTTTTTTTTTTTTTGAACTGTGTGATCTACATTCTAGAATGCCTCGGCTACCATCTCACAGGTCACAGTCACACCACAACAGTACCAGTGGTTGAGATAACATAATCACAAAAAGTTAATTTAGCAAAAGTTTTCGCAGAAAAAGTCAAGTAATAATCAGGATATTTCACAAATACAACCAATTTCTGTGTTCTCTAATCTGGCAAACATGCTCTGGCTATAATCTGCGTAAAATCTAGTACCTGTAGCATATATCAACAAGCATATCGATGTTAATGGGCACAAACAAATTACTAAGATATATTGTTCATATAATGTAGCATAATTATGGCTGCAGGTCTGCAACGCTAGTCCTGAACGGCGAAAACAGTCATTCAACAATCCAATCAGAACATAACTTTGTTTATTAGCCAGTCACTTATTTTGTTTTAAATATCACCAACATGTGAATAGTCTTCTTATTGCCTACTAGAGCCCCAGATCAATGGAATTGCACTCTCCATCATGTGAACACAACCTCGTTATTTCTTGCTGGAACCGGGGAGGTACGGAGTTATTTCCGGGACAACTCTGTAGATGTGCACTTTTATGTTGTCCTTCATAAAGAGCTCGAAGATGCAGACATCGTACTTCTCCAGATTATTGCCTAGAGCAAATTTGCTCCAGCCACCACTGAAAGAGCCCACACATCGGTCACTGTAGTAGACATAGTTAACTTCCCAAGCCTTTCCCTGTGGATCCCAGAGTGTCAACTTCTTGCAGGTTCGGGGAAGAGACTCTCTGACAAATCCACAGGGATATTCTGCAATAGAAGGAAGTAAGGAAGCAATGACAACACAAATAAGGCAGCAGTAAATACTAAATACACAGGTATATTACACCACTACTCACTAGACAGATGAAAGAACCTGAAACATAATAGTAGCATTTGGTAAAAGTTCTTTGCTGCTGGGGTTAAGGGACAAACATTTCTTGATCCAATAGGAACTCAGAAAGTATCAAACAAAAATAGTTGATAGTACCAAATTTGGCTAATTTGTGATGCTATTGTTATGAATCTTGTGTGTATTGATATGAGACCCAATGGGCCATATATATAGGAGAGTACAAGAGATATAAGGAAACAAATAAGAGTCCTATTCTATCTCTAATACCTTATCTCTAATACCCTTAACACCCCCACAAATGCAAGGCGTATGCAATAGCATTGCATTTGAAAAAAATTAATACTAAAACAAAAATATCCAACATCAGTTAGTGATAAAGTCGTCGTTGCGTGCGATCGTCAAATAAGCATCAAATCAAGCCGAAGAGGAATAGATAGAAGCATGGCGCACGAATCGAAGCACGAGGCACGGCGCGATGCGAGAAGCAAAGCATAGCGGAGCGCGATCACGAAGAAAGCGGCGCGCAATGCACAAGCGCAGCAGGCGCGGTGCGGAAAAGCCTTGGCCTCATAGAGACTTCTACAATGCGGCTCAAGGAAAGAAGCGTGGCAGCCATGCAATGCAAGAGAATTCCTACACTTCTATGATGACAATAAATTTGTGGACTCGCACGGCTTGAACGAACTAAAAATTACGGATTTAGATGGGCGCGACGGAAGACTCACGAAAATAACCGAAGGCAGACTAAAAGCAAGCAGATGAAAATGAAAAACCTCTTAAAATCCCCTCCCCTCTATCTCTCTCACTTTGATCCCCTCTTGGCTCTCGCTCTTCACGCGTCTGTGACTCGAGGCAGCGAAGAAGAAGGGGAGAGAAGAACGATGCGCAGCGCAGCGCAGGCGAAAAGCAGCGTCGGGAGCCGGATCAAGCGCGCGCGGAAAGAGGCCGCGGATCGATCTGAGGCGCGAGCACGGCGGCAAAGAGGCGGCGTCGGGAAGCCCGAGTGTCGCGGCCAGCGGGCGAGCGAGGCGCGTCGGATCGCGGGCGGGCGGATCCGAGCGGCGGCGCCGGCCGGAGCGGCGGCAACGAGCTGCGGCGGCAAGAAGCCCCGCGAAGGAGTCGCGAGAGAGCCGGATCGGCGGCGAGGCAGCGGCAGCGGCGCGCGCGCCCGAATCCGGCGGCGGAGCCCGGATCCGCGGCGAGGCAGCAGCGGCAGCGGAAGCGCTGGCCGGCAGCGGAGAGGCGGATCTGGCGGCGCCGGCGGATCCGGCGGAGTCGGCTGGCGGCGGCGGTCGGCGGCAGCGGCATCGGCCGGATCTGGCGGCGCGCGTGGATGGCCGGCGACAAGCGGCGTCGGTGGGCGGCGGGCGCGGTCGATGAGGCGACGACGAGACGGCGGCGGCGGCGGCGGCAACGGCGGCGACAGCGGCCAACGAGGCGGCGGCAAGAAGGCCCCGCGAAGGAGGTCGCGCGCGCCGGAAGAAGGCGGCAGCCCCGGCGAGGAAGGTGTGGGCTGGCGCCACGCGAAGAAGGCGGCAGCGCGCGGCGAACCGGCGGGTAGATCCGAGCGGCGACGCAGGCGTGGCGTCTTCGTCGTCGGCAAAGACCCAACAAGATAGCCGCCCCGGAGAGAGATCCATCCTCCGGGAGCGCGGCGGCGGCCGGGCGGAAGTAGATCGAGGTTAGGGTTTTAACCTAAGCTCGATACCATGTTATGAATATTGTGTGTATTGATATGAGACCCAATGGGCCATATATATAGAGAGTACAAGAGATATAAGAAAACAAATAAGAGTCCTATTCTATCTCTAATACCTTATCTCTAATACCCTTAATAGCTATTAGCAAAATGCTTGTAAATTATGTATTATCACAAAAAATAGTGCTGCCCTGTGAAAAACAATTTGCTACAACAAGAAGGCCAGTACAAATTGGTGATATATAATTATATATAGCAATTGTCAGAATTTTCAACAGATATTATTAGGTACACCGTATAAAAATTAAACCTACTTAGAAATGAAATGACAATAAGATCAACGCATAACCATATAATAAAGAGAATGCAGCATCTGTACTCAGCTCCAGACGATTATTGCAAAATGCTGCAGCTGTGAATGCACTTCAGCTGTGCTGTGGCTGCCAGTAACAATATTTTGCTACCTAAACAATTCTATTTTACTTGGGAAATGGTTCTCCACTCTCTGGGCTGGAAGAAGGAGATGAAGGTCAAGAACCTCCTTTGTGGAAAAGAAGAATCAGAGTTAAATATATCAGGGAAGGAGAATCCAGCTTTTGCTGTCCTAAGAGAATAGAGAGCTTCTCAATTCTGGAATGACTTGATCATCAAAGCAAGGGACAGTTTTTGTAAAGGGATGAAAATGATAATTCAATCAAGAGGGCAAACAGTTTTATGGCATGATGTGTGGCTAGTGATAACCCCTCAAGTGCCAATATGTGGAACCATATAGAAAGGTTAGTTCCTGTGTGGTATGTTCAGAAGTGTGACCTGCTGTTATGCGGTTTCTCTTGTCGTTTGTTTTGTGTTTTGGATGTTCATCTGGATTGTGTACTCCATTTTGTGCGTATCTGAACTTTCTGTAATTGATCGTTGCAGCATCAGTCTAATAAAAAGAACTGCAGGCTTTCTTGGTCCTTTGCTCTAAAAACAGTAATATTTTTCAAGGATTGACTCAAGGTCTGTAGCCATTTTATCACGATAATTTCCTGAGTACGCACCAAAGCATACAATATCAATTGTTTCCCTACTGTCAAGTAAACTAGTCCAATCAAATTTTGAATTACTAATTGTTGGGCTTTTCTATTTCTAGATTTTGAACTGGACAATGGAGTCCAGGACTTCTCGCAATAATCTGACTCTGGTCTCCTCACACCTATATCTTGGATTGTTAAATCTCTTGGACAACAACAAACAGATACTTTGTTACTTGAGTTATCGCATCATTCACATCACATGGTAATTTCGTATACAAACGTTGGTAGATTTCTATCTCCTAAAGTAATGATGCAAATGGATGTTGAAATAAATGGATTGATTTGCTCAGAAATTTCATAAGTAAATTCATCAAGGAAATTCTCTAATAACTGAGATAAAATAAAATAAAAAATTTAACTAAAATGGCAGTATCATTGTGTCAATTCGAAGTGTTCATTAAAGAATCCTGTTCATGCACACAGAAAAAGGGAATAGTTTTGAACTTGATATAAGAAGTAACATATGGGGGAAAGGCTACATTACCATGAAAAATCCCACATAGACATAAGACGCCATCATTATTTGCACAGTGAATGGATGTTTAGATTTAAATCGCTTTGCCTTTTCAAGAACATGGTTCTTTTCTTCTTCAGTTACCTGCCGCCTCTGCGATATTACTGCTGGTTGTCTTTGACCCCTCATAATGCCTGGAAAGTGCAATAGCATCAAATTGTTTACAGAAATCATGCAGTCCAGCATATTTGTGTCTCTTACTAACAACACATCATAGCAAACTTAGTGCTAATAAAAGAGTTTAGGGGATGAATAACATACTTTTACCACGTCGAGGCACATCCTTGCTCATTCTGAACAGTATGGGTTGTGATTTTGCAGACTTGTTGCAAGAGATATTTTAATCGCTTGAGGAATCTATGATATGCAAAAAAACTAGTAGGAAAATCATATGAATCCTTAGAATACTAAACAAGTACAAGCTACAACAATAATTTTGACAATCAGTGTTAGGAAAATGATATTAGCCACCTCTAACATAGAGCTTAGAGGTGGGTCTCTTCTAGCAATTACTGCCTGTATCGACACAACATGGCCTCCTGAATTATGACCATGCATGGCAACCAATAAAAAAATATGTACAGTACTGTACTAGACATGAAACGAATGGGGAAAATCATTTATGCAGTTATTATGCACGCTGTCATGTTGTCGACTTATCACTCCAACAGTTTGAAATAATTGCACTGGTAACTGTTACCAGCTATTACATATATTTTGCAATAAACTCAATGCTGACTATGTCAAAATAAATATATTCAGTTATTCACTTATACCATTTTAAAATATAAAGGATGTTTTACCTTTACTATTGTTAAGGCTTGTTGACGCTGCCTTAGAAGTACCAACTGAAGCTCCAGGCCTTTTTCTTACCCTTTCCAAGACATCAGAGCACTTCTTCAATGGAGAGCCATTTTCCATGACATCATTCATTTCTCTAATCCTCTTCCTTGTGGTTTCATTACTCTCCTCTATGGGGAGAGCCAATATTTCTGATTGGCCAGCTGCATTCATGTCTATGTCCCCTTCATCATGTTCTGTTTTGACGACTACATCCTTGCAAGGCTGAGCATGGAAAGCCGACAGCTTCTCACTGCCTGAATTATCAAACACCACCACTGAAAATTGTGAGTGTCCATCATAACGGAAGACTAAAAAGTGACCAAGCTCAAGGGAATGATCTCTGACGAATTCCTTCCACCCGTGCACAAAGAATAATCCTTCAGAGTCTGAAGCCAGCTCTGCACGCCATGTATTGCCACTTTGACCTTTTAGGGAAACCACTCCAGTAGGCTCATTCTGAAGGTACTGATTGAATGATGATGGAATTCTCTGCATTGTATCAATGTATAAGAACTTGATATTTTATTTCTAGCTTACACATAAAAACTTGTTAACAGTCAGAACTAAACATACGATGCGATGTCAGCTCAAAGACAAAGCTACCAAACAAACATATATATGCCATGTGATGTGATAGCCTAGAAGGCACCCAATTGTCATAGACCAGTAAAGCAAGCCTGTAGTCATAGCCTCAAAGATGAAAAAGCAATTATAATATGTGGATATAATGACTGAACAAAGTAAATGATTAAAACCAACTAACAATTAAAACCCTCTCAGAAAATCACCAGTGAATAAACATATTTTTGCCTCTGAAAGCCACGGCATTCAGATTCCATCTCAAGATATTGTGCATTAACAAAAATTGCCACACCATTTAAATAGCACTTGTTCCATGCAACAGAAAGAACAGTAACGCATTTAACAAAATAGTATATTGATAAAAGACGCGCCTTTTATCAAACCATGCAATAATGTGCACAACCGATGTCTGTATACAAAACTTTCTATTTTAAAAATTGGAACCGGGATCCTCCTTTGGTTCTAAAAAAATTCTATTTTAAGTATCATATCCATAATCTTGGCTAAAAGATTTAACAGATCATTAGTACAGTCTACGTAACATTAAGGTTTATGTGAGTTCAGAAAAGGGTAAAATGCACTTTTGATCCTGACCCTTGATGCTGGATTTGGTCCCTCTAATTTAAGACTGTCCAAATTAGTCCCTCTACTTTGGAATTTGTCCATATTCTATAGGGTGATGTGATGAGGACATCACCGCTACAGTACTACACAAGGTGAGCACAAAATGCTGCTGATGGCCAAGAGATACAATGAGAAGTTGCTCCTCACGAAGGGATTAAAGGGCCAATCACAAGGAACCAAACTCTTGTTAATTCCATGGATAGCAAAAACCCAGATTCGTACTTCAGACTTCGGGCATTGTTGAGATTGTTTCGGTAGCACGTCTCGTGTAACAACCCATTGGTTGGCTGCCTCTTTGTTCAGATCAGTAACCCTAGTTATCCGAGATATAATACCTATACCTATGTGGTGAAGATTGGGATTGATCGTGTGCACATTAGGATGAATAAAAATATGATTGCCTTAACAACTAGTTGCCTATGTGACTGAAAACACATGTAATGAATACTTTATACGTACCTTTGTTTCTGTTATTTCCTCTCTTACTAATGCATGGAAGCGTATATCAAAAGAGAAAATATCATCTATTCATGCAAAACATCAATTATGCATTTATCTCTATCAAACTCTCTCAAAGTAAACCTATGTAGCACGGACACTTGGCAAAACAGCCGTATCCGTGTCCGACACCGTGTCGGACACGGATACGACACAGACACGTCTTCGACACGTGTCGGAGACGTATCGACCGATTTTAAAATTAATTTTAATTAGTAAAATTCTCGACATGTGTCGGACACACTAAATACATGAATCGGACACGGCACGACACATCGGCCCAAGACACGATCGGCCCGGCCGGCCCATTACCCATAACGCCGCGCGGGCGTGCCCCTAACCCTAACGCGCGCGCCGCGCGCACGGCGGCCGGCGGCGCGTTATTCCCGCTCGCATCGCATCGCTCGCGCCGCCGTCGGCTTCCTCCTCGCTCGTCGCCGCTTCTTCCCGCCCCAAGCGATGCCCGCTCCGCTCCCGCGCCTCACCGTCGCCGTCGGCTTCCTCCCAGCGTCGTCGGCTTCCTCCCACTCCCCAGCGTCGTCGGCTTCTTCCCGCTCCCAGCGCGCCGCTCCGCGCTCTCGCGCGCCGCCCGCTCCGCTCCTACACCTCGCCGCCGTTGGCTTCCTCCTAAGCGCCGTCGGCTTTTTCCAGCGCGCGCTGATTCGTCCCGCGTGCGGGTTAGATTCGTGGCCAAGCACCGCCGCTTCTTCCCCAGCGCGCCCGTCGGCTTCTCCCCCAGCGTCATGACTTCTTCCCGCTCGCATTTAATAAGCATGTGAAACATAGAAAATAATACATACATATATATATAATTTATTATTTAAATATATATAGCGATGTCGCCGTATCGGTCTTTTTGGAAAGCGGCGAATTCCGTGTCGGTGTCGGTAATGGTAATCGTATCGACGTATCCGTGTCCGTGCTACATAGAAGTAAACTACCTTTGGTTGTGCCAACTTAATTTTCATTATCCCTACCCGACAAATTGGGGCTGATAAGTGAATGAACAACATTTTTTTACAAATGAACCAAAGAAAGCAATTTATACCATATTATGGGTTCCTTAAGAAACATTGTACCATATACTTGGCTAATAGAGCACATTTCTACACACGAGTGGTAAGCAATACGAAGAGCAAAAACTCTAATCAGGTAAATTAAACAAGCAAGGCAAACAAACAAAGTACCACACCCTCAACCCTAAGAATCAAGGCAACCAACCGAAAACAGACAGCAGTAAACGCATACACAATGCTGTTTTAGCTTGATGCTGACCAGTTTATACTCCAATCACACGGTGCACATGAAGATCCACAGATCAAAATCAAATCAAATCGTCTATCCTCATCAAGAACAACTGATCTAACAAAGACTACCAAAAAAGAAGTCAAAGCAAATCATTCATGCTCAAGAATATGCATCCACAAAGGAAATTCTCCTATCACTAGGCAGTGGATCAAGGGGCATCTTTATTCCACACCCAAAATCAGAACCTGCTTAGAATCTTTCAACAACTTGGTTAAATTAAAAGGAAAAGAAACTATTCATCAAGAACATAAAAACTTCATATATGTAATCAATAAATTACCAGACACCAGTCCACCTTTGGCCTCACACACATAATAAGAAACAAGCGTTCCTACATCAGAGAACACAATTTTCTTTTACTGAAATAGCTTGTCAGAAATGAGGGATCCTTCTGACCGAATGCGCACAACTAACATCTGATCAGAGAAAAGAAAACACATAGCAACTTCAATCAATCAAAGATTAAACAACACAGAGGGATTCAAGAACCTCACCAATCGCTCCCCGGATTGATGGGGCATGAACACCTTGAAGAATTCTCTGACGACGATCTTGGCCTCCCCCTCTTTCTCCTTATCCTTCCCCTTCCCGTTCTCCTGCTCCTGCTCCTTCTCCTTCTCCTTCCCCTTCTCGTTCTCCCTCACCACCATGGCCGCCTTGCTCTCCCTCTCCTGCTGCTCGCGCCGCCCGCTTTCCAGCCTCTTGCGCCCCACCATGTCTACCTAAGCCTTTACTTCTCTCATCTACGTCCGACCTCTCTCCACACAACGCCACAGAGAGGAGACGCCAAGAATGATGATTCTTGCGAGGAGGAGAGGACGTCGACGAGGTTTATCGCTCTGGGAGCCTTCAGACTTCACTTGCTACTGGAGTGAGGAGTGGCTGGCATGGCCTGGCTCCCGCTGGGACACAGCTCTGCTTCCTTTCTTGGCACTGATGGTGTCATTTGTCCTTTTGGCTCACTGGGGCTTAGCTAGGGTCTATCAGTCAGTCACTGACAGCGACACACCCGAATTCTCTCTGGATTTTAGCAATTTCTGAGGATAAAATGGTCTGTCTTTTCACAAAAAACGGGGGGTCAGGATAAAAAAGGCACTGACACGATGGTCCTCTTTCGGCAGCGTGCAGGAGAGATGAACATGAGTCGCACATGTGCTAGATTTCCTTTTTCTTCTCTTGGATTTCTTCCTCCTCTCTTTTCAGCGGGCATCATTATGCTCCTTCGATCACCTCGGATCTTTGGCCACATTGGATTGAACGAAATTTGGGGGAGGATGCTACTTCTAGGGAATCCTAAAATTAAAGAAATTTTTACTATATATTCTACTGATAGTAGAAAATTAGTAGTAGAAATTAAATATAACAGAATTTTCTTTACAAATCAATTATTGAACAAGTCGATATTAACGTTAATGTCGAGGCTGCATTCGGGCGGCGTCAGCGAGGCTAGGTGACGAGTACGACGAGGGAGATGAGGAGGATGCTGTTGATCGGGCTGGTGTGCTCCAGCTCTGAGCCGATGCTCTGACCAGGGATGCGAGACACACAACCTCGATTAATTGCACCACACACACGGTTCTTCCGGTCCAAGAATTTGGAATTGATAGCTCTTGCATGATCTATCGGTAGAAGCAGGAGTGGGTACGGGATGGAGGAGTCGGTGGTGAGCTGCGAGTGCTGCGGGTTGGAGGAGGAGTGCACCGGCGAATATATTGACAGCGTGAGGGCCTACTTCGAGGGTGGGTAGCTTTGCGGGCTGTGCTCGGAGGCTGTCAAGTACGAGGCCAGCAAGAGTGCGGGGCGGAGCCGGACATGGAGGAGGCTATGTGGGCGCACATGGCCTTCTGCCGCATGTTCAAGCACGACGGCCTTGCCGAGCACGTTGCCAAGGGCATGTGCCACATGTTGCGCACCGCATCTGGGAAGCAGCGTGCCTTGTCATCGTCGTCATCACGGGTGGTGACGAAGCACCACCGCGCGTCATCGCTGTCCATCAGGCTCTGATCGTTAGGAAGGTGGTGTGAAAATAACAATTTACCCTTTTTAGGATTCTCTGCTGGTACTCACGTAGGTAGTAGAACTAAATCATAACTAATCGATTCATTGGATCGAGAAAAATGAATGGCTCATATTTATTCCAGGATACGGTAAAAGAGCTCAAAATTAATTACTAGCCGTGAATAGAATGGTCTAGGAAGATCCTGCAGTGTCATAAATGAGATGTTTTAGCGGTAATAATTGCTGAAAGATGTGTAGCAGCATATAAACTGTGAGGTTTCAATTAAAAATACTTGATTTAATTCTCAGGGTTAATTGCTAGGGATCCGTTCAAGAAAAAGGATAATCGTGCCATCTCATGAAAAAGCTAGAGATCCTTTCAAGAAAAAAAAGGACAATCGTGCCATCTCATGAAAAAGTTGTAGGATCGATGGAGTTGATGGGAGCACTGTTATGTAATGCTTCTTCTTTTTTTTTCTTTTATTTTTGGCATGGTTATATAGTACTTGGTGATCCGGCAGGCCAGTTCCGCCTTTCATTTTGTCAAATGCGGATTAGGAAATGTTAGCTGTTTGATTTTCCTAAGTTCTTGTTGCTCTCCATAGAAGTTTTGTTCGTTCTTTTGGATATGATCTGGGGCAAGTCATGGCTATACATGGATTCCCAGAACCGGCCATGCGCGGTGTATTATCTTATATGGTTGTCGAAGTACTGTGGAGTAAAGGAGGATATGATTCTCACGTAATCCTCAATGGCCTTACTGAAATGTAATACTATAACAGGTGCATTCTGTGATTTCCTTGAGGATAGAAAATTAGCGATTTTGGCCTGAATTTTGGAATCTTCAGACTTTCTGTGATGTACCAAATTAAACATGAATGAAGAACTTATCAACTGATCATCCGTCTCTGTTGATCTGAACCTCATCTCACTCAAAACTGAACATCCTTCTTTATCAAATGCAAAATAGATGATGTATCAATAGCTGGTTGCAACGCTTTCCCATATGTGAAATGAAACAGCTGAATGTCAAAGTGCTTTATGGATCAGTACATCACACTGTCAATACCAGTTACAAACCAAGTAAATGAAAACAGAATTACCTCGCAAACACATACGCACGGCAACACACATTAATTACAAGAACTTCTACACGACTACACCCTTGACAAAACAAATCCAATTGATCAATCAATTAGCACCCATCCAATAATCACAAATTGAAGATTTCCAGGTTGTAGTACAAGACTACAAGGTTAGTTAATCCGGAGGCTATGGCTAAAATTCACCCCAATGTTAATTAGATTAGAGCCTTGTCCTGACGATCCCCAGCATCTCATTCCTGCCCTTGATCACCTCATCAAAGACTTCGTCCAGAACACAATCAAACATCTCCACTCCTTCCCTGAGCTCACCTGACCTTGTCCTCAGCAGCTCCACCATCTCTTGTTGCTCTTGTCCGTTCCTCTCCTCCTCGCCTCCCGTCTTGGCATTGATCATGTCCCTCACCGCCATGGCCACCTTCTCGTGCTCCGCGACGCCCGCCCTTCTGGGGAACCGGTCGTTGATCACCGACAGCGACTCGCACCACGGACGCAGCTCCGGGACTGGGACGGCGGCGCAGCCGAGCGTGCACCGGCCACCGACGTCGACAGGGGCAGGTGAGGCCAGCGCCTGGAGAACGAACATGGACACGACTGTCATCGTGATCTTGGCGACGAGCATGACGACGACCATACCGCCCTCGCCGCCGGCGTCCCCGGTGGACACGATCTTCCTCCTAGCCGCTCCGCCTCGCTCACCACCACCTTCACATCCGACAGCTTGTCGCGGACGGCTGACGACGAGGCCTCCAGCTCCTCGGGCCACACGCCGCAGAGCGCGGCGCTCTCCGCGACGAGCGATACGGCTGCGCCGCCACCGGCAGCGCAGCCCACCCGCGCGGCGAACTCGACGACCATGCAGTAGCGGTGCAACCGCGACACGGCCGACTTGAACGCGTTGCAGAAGTCCAGCAGCGCGGCGGTCTCCTGCATGTAGTGCTCGAACCAATCGCCGCCGGCGCCGTAGGAACCGACGGTCACCGGCACGTCAGCCTTCTTGAAGATGGCCAGCAGCTCCCGCTGCATCCGCTTCACCAGCCGCATGGCGTCGGCGCACCACCTCATGGACACCGACCCACCTCCGCCGCCGTCGGCGGACAGCGTGCTCTCGAGGTGCGCGAGCCCCTCGACGAGCGAGGAGCAGAAGGCGGCCGCGTCGGCGCCGAGGAGGGGGCATTGCCGGCGACTGCTAGGCCTGAGGCATCTCATCGTCATGCATGCATGAGAATCACTCAAGCTATGGGTCGTTGTTTATGTGCAAGTGTTGTGTACACAAGGTGCGTGCAAGTGCAATTCGCCATGTTTGCATGGAAGGTTTCTTGCAGGAGTAGGGAAGATTTTTCAAAGGAAGGAGAGGGGAGCAAGGGGAAGAGTGAAGCAAGACAATTGGTGTACTATCCTATCTATGCACGCACCTAGCTACCTTGCTTTACTTACCATTGTTCTTTAATTTGGTCCTTTTGATTTGGCATGCATGGTTGTCAAGATAAGGTTGGTTGTTTGGGGTTTGGGAACACTCACCAACCAACAACCTTCGTGTTGGGCTTTGGCCAGGTCTTGATTTGGATGTAGCAGCAACTATTAAGTTATTGGTTGACTTGTAAGGATAGATGGGGGCCTAGGATGCCTTGGCCACAAGGAATTATACCCCACTTATTTGAACTTACGACAGAGCTTTATTTTTCACTATTTATTAATTTCGTCTTTTCTAAATTTTTGGTTTTGAGCTTTTTGCGGTTCTTTTTCCATTATACGTTTGCGTTGTCCGTGATGAGCTAACATATTTTTCTAGTTTTAAATTTTTTAATTTAATTACGTCAAATAAGCCACCTTCTCTGATGTAATTTCGATCATTCTGATGTAATTTCAGTCATAAGCCACTATTTTTCAGCCCAACCGAGCGGGGCCTAAGGTATGCATGGGGTCCTTTTAGTAGTGCACTCTTATTAAAAAGGAACCCATGCATGCATGGGATGCACTTTTAATTTGTGGCAATATGCATAGAGGTTTTAGTACTGACCAAAACTTGAGAGAAAATCATGTGATTGGGTGGTAATTCATCATTCTTTGTAATGCATATCTAGGGGCAGAGCCATCACCCGGCAAGCCTAGCCAGCTGTCCGGGCTAGTCGGTGACGAGCCATGGACTTCGCATGGGCGGAGAGCCAGGAGTTGCATGGGTGCGTGGGTTTCGTGTGGGCGCGTGGACGTCAACTAGAGAGTCGACCGGCGCATGAGCTAGAGACCCCGCAGCAGCTACTTTCCCGTCCTTAGCCACCCTACTCGTCGATGACCCTGCCGAAGTGACTTCGCTTGTTGAAGTCGAGGAGTAGCAGTGTTGCGCACACAAGGCATTTGAGGAAATGCCTTTGAGGAGTAGCACCCTCGTCGCTGTTGTCGCAAGCAGCCTCGGCACTATGACACCTACCAGGTGTTCGACGTCGTGCTTCGACTAGGAAGACTGGCGAGCCAACAGCTGCGTCTACCCTAGCTGCAATTGTGTCCTTGTCCACAACCACCTCCACGCCACGGCCTACTCCTGGCTGACCAGCGTCGTCACATGAGCCGGAGAGCTGGGCGTCGCGTGGGCGCTAGGGATGGAAACGGATTGAATAAGAATCAAATAATCTCAAATACAAATAAGGATCCATATTTTTAAAATGAATACAGATACGAATATGAATTAATATTTTTAAAACAAATATGAATACAAATTCAAACATTCTCGAATACGAACCGAATGTCATAACGAATATGACTTCGAATCGAATATGTACTTAATTCGGTTGAATGCAAATATTCTAAAACTTTTGTAACAAATCCTGGTAAAATAAATTTATGTAATATAACTACACGTCTACACGAGTTAGCAGTATAGCGCATAGAGTTGAAAATTATGCAAAGTAATTTTTACTTATTCCTTGTGAATCTTAATTCATCAGAAAATTACTTTCTACAATTATCCCTAGGGATGGAAATGGATTGAATACGAATTGAATAGTCTCAAATATGAATATTCTCAAATACAAATATGAATATGAACATTCTCAAATACGGATATGAACATTCTCGAATACTGATTTTGCTTATCACATTCGTATTTTCTTATATACGAATATTAGATAAAACAAATTATCATTTATCATTTGCCACCCCTAATGAGCGCATAGGCTTGGGTGATGTGTCCAGTTTTAGAAAAATTCTGGCTCCACCATTGTGCACATCTATCTCACTTTTAATCTGGAATCTGTAAATTTGACTAGAATCTCCCTCCGTGGCCCCTTGTGGGAATGGCCTCCAAAACGTATTTTAGACATAAAATGTTTGCGTTCAACTTCGGTGACTAAACTGAAAATGAACACTTCTATATTTGAGCTAGGATTTTTTTCCCTCTTGTGTCATACAATTTACCTCTTCTGTTTCGATTTGCTGCTGGTATTTTTTCCATTGGTAGGCCATGACACAAGGGCGAAAGAAAGCAAAATACACTGCGCAGAAAATTCGTAGAAAACACTTCAATTCGCAGAAGGATCTAGAAAATTTCTCTTGTTTCAAATGAGATTTAACATATCTTATTACATGTATCCAAAAGTTCCTCTTAAGCGATAACTAATCGCCAAGTAATTTTGTGCTTCTCTCGTTTCTCTCGTCCAAATGCCCTGCCTAAGCTTGCTCAACTCGGCTAAGTTAAATGGGGGCACTCGGTTTGACCATAGTTTTATAATTTTTTTAACTATAACTGATTTATTTTTTATTATAACTGATGGTGGCTTATTTAACGTAATTAAATTTAAAAATAATTAAAAAATAGAAAAAAACATATTAGCCCATCATAGACAAATGCAAAAGAATACGGGAAAAAAGAAAATGCAAAAAAGTTCTTAAAAATAAAAAAAGATAAAATAAAGGAATAGCGAATCAAAAGTCAAAAGCCAGAAATGGGGGCACTCGGTTTGACGATAGTTTACAATTTTTTTAATTATAGTTGTTTTATTTGTTATTGTAGCTGATGGGGACTTATTTAATGTAATTAAATTTAAAAATAATTAAAAATAGAGAAAAAAAAAGGTTAGCCCATTACGAACAAATGCAAAAGAATACAGAGAAAAAAGAAAATGCAAAAAGCTCTAAAAAGTCAAAAAAAAATGAAATACAGGAATAGTGAATCAAAAGTCAGAAGCTAGAAGCTAAAGTGAAACATTTATGTTGTGCAAAGTGTGCCCTAAACAACTTACCCAAAGAAATATTATTAATGACTTTTAGCAGGTCTCTAAATAGACTATTTATGTAGACAACATATTCTATACATTCAAACTTGGGATGCACTGCTAAAAAATTCACATAAAATTCTGAGAAAATTTCTACATGTACCTATAAACTTACTTTGGGCCTATTCTTTTTGGCTAAGGGTTATGGCTTTTAGGCTGTTTGTACGAGATATTACAGAGTGATAGAAACTCACGTACTATTTTTACCGATATAAATAAAGTTGGTACAGTATGTATTATAATTAATTAGTAGGCCACATCTTGAAAAGACACTCATTATATGTTAGCGGTAATAAAAAAGAGAAAAATCTAACAACTGTGAAGAGTTCAAATTTATCGGATTTTTTTATTTTTTTTTTGTTGCTCTTTGCATAGAATGAATTTGGATTTATTATTTCATACATAAGTGAAGTAAACCATGGAATACATGTAGAAATTTTCTTAGATTTGTTTTGTGACTTTTACTTAGGATTTTCTCGGTGAGTCTTGGGAAATAAAAACTGGTCAAGTTTTTAGATCTACATTTAAATTTGTATCGCATGATGCACCTTCTAGGTAGGTTTAGGCCTTTCTTGTACTGGATTACCTCTCAGTATGAGCTAAATAGGCTTTGAAACACCCAAATTCAAAATTGTTTGTGTTTTTCCTGTTTTTAGCGGTTTTTGGTTTTTAGCGGTTTCTCCCGTTTTTGGGCGGTAACGGAATGGTTACTGGTTTTGAATACATCCCAAATTAAAAATTTAGATTCAAACTTCAACTGATTTTTGGCCGGTTTCCCTATTTACTAGCCATTGGGCAGTATTCCCCCGGTTGTAAGTTCAAGCTCAATTAAGTTGGTTTTAGTGATGATGACAAATACAATTATGAGACTAATATATTTAGTGATTATAATATTGCTTAGTCTTATTTGGATGAAAAGGTGAAAAACATAAGAGGTATGTATTCAATATCACATTCTTATCGTATTGCATTTCTCGGATCCGATATATAGAATGAATTTCACCAAATAAATCAAACTTGAATATGTGCATATGTTTTCACAATACATTCTTGTATGCACACATTTAGAGATAGTTCACCCTATGTTTTGTAGTTTCATTAGTATTGATCCATGTTCTATTTTCACATATTAAGGATCTTTACTTTGAAACATATCCCTTGTGTAGTTCATATACACTCATAATCGGTTGTCATCTAGTTCTTCCATTATGTGTTAATTGTTAGATGATTAATGACAACCGGATAAGTAAACTTTACTTTAAAAGTTTACCTTATAGTATAAAGTGTTGTGTACATATTGTATACTCGCAATTCAATTTTTATCTCATTATTTGTTGATATTGTCATGAATTACCAAAAAGGAAATAATGTAGAATCTAGCCCCTCCATTATGTGTTAATGGTGACATTTGATAATTGATGGCAATTATTTTATGAACTAATATTTTCTATGAGTTGGATGAATATATTAGGTTCCACAAATGAGGAAGACTTGAGATGACTTCATGTGTTGAAGATCATCAAGTCAAGAAGAAGATGCACCATAAGTTGATGCATGTCCGAAAAGAAATGATCATATGTTGATCATTAAGTCAAGTGAAGATCCATCATGTGTTGATGGAGTTGAAGTAATGGATGCATCATGAGTTGATGCATGTCAAGGCTATGACTCAAGGCAAAGGTATGGCTAGTTAGGGTTAAGAATGTGTTCATAGTCTTTTACCGATCTTGGTGTTTGGTTGGAAAACCAGGTTGCTAGCATAGATTGCCGCACTATTAAGATGGGTCATGTCTAGTAGCTTGAGTCTCATCATGTGTTGATAGCTCAACCTCACTTGTTCTTAGCTATCTTTGGCATGAGGCTTATATTTATGAATGTGTTCTGCAAATAGTTGAAGCTCATGTGTTAAATCCTTGTAACATGAGACTATACATGGAGAATGTGTTTTACAAGTATTTGAAGTCTATATTTTTATTCTTTGTTGTATCAGGCTTATATTTGCAAATGTATTTTGCAAATAATTGAAGCTCATATATATAATCCTTGTGTCATAATTCTAAAAGTATGCAAATATGTTTTGCAACTTGTCAGGAATCATGGATAATTCTTGTGTGCATGATACTGTAGTTTACAAATGTGTTTTGCAAAATCTATTAAAGTATGTGTACTTCTCAGGGAAATCGGAACTACCACAGTGTATTCTGCGGTACTACCGCTAGTCGGAACTATCAGCATTATAATCACGGAACTACCGCGTCAATTGTGGTTTGTTTTCTTGTGCTCAATTTACATTCAAGTAATTTACATTCATCGAATTAAATTGTTTGCTTGTCATCTTATATTACAAACTTTGACATAGGTTTATCTCGTTGGTGCACTTAGGTGAATCCAGTTGTTTTAGATGTTATTTGTGCTAAATCTTTTTGAGTTAAGCTCCTGTATTATTTGCTTGGTTTAACCAAATAAAAATTGATAACTAGTTAAAAGAAGATTTTTTTTAGACCGTATATTCACCTCCCCTCTAGTCGGCCTCCTCGACCTAACACCAATCCCGGGATTTCTAACCTTGGTTAGGGTACATCATGAGTGTACTCTAAGCTTCAGTGCTTAGGATATATTGCTATTATGTAGTCATTTTAACAATGTTCTAATTAAACAGATCCAAAGATTTTTTTGGTTAGGATATGTTGCCATTTGTGTAATCATTTTAACGATGTTCTAATTAAACAAATCCAAATCGCTAATAGATTTTTTTGGAAGATTAATCAAAACATGCAATTCGACTGTGTCGCAGTTGTTGAATCCTACTCGCGTGCATGCACGTCCGTCGCAACACAAGGATGTTAGTAACCATGCTAACCATTGGTAGCTAAACGATGGGCAACCTGCTCGAATTTCCGTCTGAAGCTAGTTTCAGGGTCTGTTCTTTAAGTTAAAAACTGGTGATTTTTTATTTTTACTACAGTATGTAACTTTCAAACGAAGTATTTTCTCAAGACAGGTCTACAAGTTAAGCGATTTACACGTTAAAACCCAACATCTGTATGGTAAAATTGCAACTTCGATGGCGTAGAATTTTAGAAAAATCTCACATGCTTCTAATATATCACACCAACCACAGGCTAGGCGGGTTATTCGTGTAATAGCCCGATCGAAATTATTGAACCCATGACCCTCCTGCGTTGCAAAGAGTTTTTAACAAGAGTGCATGCATGTACTTGTTTGACGAGAGCTGCAGTGAGTTAATCGTGCAAAGGGTGCAGGCAATAGCGAAGGAAGAGTTAAAATTTTGAATTTCTATGTTATCAAAAAATTAATGATATGCATGCATGTACTTGTTTGCTATTTCTGTCTACTGATTTCTGTCCGCGGTGCGTGGGATGCCATGTAGTTGAGTTGAACTGTTGAGGTCTCCACAGAATACATTAATTTCCAACGTCTTGCATAGTTTCAAGATTACTGAGATAATTGATTCTACGCTACTGAATAGTGTCAATTTCTATAAAATACTATTAAAAAATAATATCTCTATTATATACCACTGAATTACATCGAAATTCTATTATATACCATTATTCTCAGTCAGTGTCTATTTGGCCTTGGAAAAATACGATTTTGCCCTTAGTTCAAAATCTATCCCTATGATAAAAATTAGATATATGGCAAATTGGTTAGACAAAAATGCTAAAAAATTTTGGTGGATCATAGGGGTAATGTACAACTAAAATATAACATGTCATGAACTGACCCTTCCATTTGTTTTATTTTTGAGATTCAAATCCAAAATCAGGCTATTTGAGCTATTTTATAAATTGTGGCAAATTCACTATATAAAAATGCAAAATAATAATTTTTTGGAGTTATGTGACATATTAGAAGCATGTGAGAATTTTTCTAAAATCTTTAGACCTCATTAGTCTTTGTTTTTAAATAGCAGCCTTTTATTAGAATTTAAATTAAAAATCTAAAAATTTTCTTTGAACAGTGCATTAAAATACTTTTCCTAGCTTACTGACATGTTGAAAAGACTTCTGTCAAGTTTTATAATTTTTAGAGATTGTTTGCTATTTTAAATAAATTGGGTCTTGGTCTTTTAGAGGGGTATTTTGGTCTTTTAAAAGATAACAGCCTCCCTAACGCTCAACTAACAGCAGTGGCATATAATAAATTTTCGGTGCAATTCAGTGGCATATAAAAAATTGGTGCAATTCCATGGCATATAATAGAGAGTATTTTCAGTGATATTTTGTAAAAATAGATACTATTTAGTGGCATAGAATCAATTATCTCAAGATTATTTAATCAAGCAGCTTATATTACCTTGTCGTGTGTGTGCGTTGACTTGAGTCAGCATCAATTATTTTATTAGTAGAATGTTTGCTCGCATGGCAGTGAACTCCGGTTTGACCAGTGCGTTTTGGCTGCTAGTCAAACCGGCTTACTTGGGATTTTTTACTAGATTTTTATCTTTGATTTTTGAGTCACAGAATGGGTTTTGGTGATCAAAGTCTGAATTTATATGTTGCAATGACACATATTACTGTTAACGTGGATCAAGTTGTGAAGAACTTGTAACCGAAAATAATTTCTTTGTCTTTGAGTGTGCAAGGTCGCTTAGAGTCAATCGTGATCAACGATGAGGATCGTGATTATACTTATGAAGAAGTTGAGGTCTAGAACGATCGATCATGCTGGGTGAGACATTGAGCTCAAGTATAGCACAAGAAAGACGAAAAATGTCAAAGAAAAGTTTGAACGGCGGAATTACACCATGTGGCTTGGTTAGTCCAAGTGAGGTGTGGTCTGGTGGAATCGGAGTGGGAGAGACTTGTTGACGTGTGGCAAATCAGTGGTGCACCTACATGTGGCGAGCATGACGATTGCTTGCAATGAACAGAGATGATCGGGTCAAGGAATGATATTTGGGTAGTTTTACCAAATAATCAGCAATGGCTTTGGAAGAAAATTGTAGCAAGCGAGCGGCACTTGGGAAGGTAGCTTAGGTCATAGAGAGGCTGGTACGATTAAGATGAATCAAAGCTTAGAACTTAGCGAGTTTTGGGCTTATGCGCTTTAAAAAAAATGCATAAGTGTGATATGTGAGTTAAAACCCATATGTATGGGGTTATCAGGTTTTCTCCGTTGTGCTAAGTGGATAATATCCACTAAAAATTAAATGTGGCTAGTTAGCCCTTCTATTTAAGGAGTTGGAATGGAGATTTGTAGTTAAACATCCAACCTTCCTCTCTTAGGTTCTCTGTTTTAGAGTTAATGTTTGAGAGTTAAGTACTTGGAATGCTCTCTGTCCTCTAAGGTGCAGTGGTCGTAAAACTTTCTTCCAGAAATAGCAATAGAATCAATATTGTTGTTTATCCTAAAATTATTATAGCAGCGGTCTGACTGGCGATGTTCACTTGCCTGATTTTACTATTTATAGCGGTTAGAGGTCGAACCGTCCCCTGGCTAGATGTTAGAAATCTAAGTATTGGATTTTATTAAGTTCGTTTTCTTGGTCATTTGATTTGGGACTGTGACTATGGATTCAATTCTTAGTAACTCTATAACTATTGGATAATAGAATCAAGAATACTTAGTAAAAAATTTTAGATGGCACCATTCAGCCTCCTCTTTTGCCGTTCGGTCGTACAAACAGCCATCCAAGCTTCTTCGTTGGGTGCAAGTCTTCCCTAGGGGTCTGAATGAAACATTGGTTTTTGATTTAACCGATGGTTCTTTCGGCTATCGCTGATAGTTTTTAGTTTTAGTATGAACATTTGTGCAAACGAATCGAGTGCCGATAAACTAATAAATCATTTTAAAAGTACTGTTCCAATAAGCTGTTTTGAAAAAATGGTGAAGAAGCTGTCCTATTCAGGAAAAGACATAAGATGAAAAGTGAGACAACATCTGTGAAACTGCGAGGGGATCGGGCAGAAGTACACTAGGATTGCACGCGATATCTGCCACCTTCACTAAACCTCCCGTGGCCGCCTCTCCCCATCTCCCGGCACCCCCCCCCCCCCCCCCGGGGGGTAACTCGCGGCCCCCCTGTCAACGCAAACTTTCTAAGCAGCTGCAGACCTTTACAGAAAGAAAAAACACGAGAGGATGACCGATGCCACCCGGCCGATCTAAACGCCTGCAGTGCATGAGGGCGGGCATTGTTTTCGTTGCAGCAGACGGCTAGGCAGGAAGATGCATGGCGTTAGACAACTCCCGACACAACCACCGGCAGGTAATGCTGGCAAGGTCAGAGGCGCACTATCATGTTCATGTTCAATGCCACTATCCGATCAAATCATCAGAAAATGCATACACGCGAAGACCTAAAACGCGCCATTATTGGATCAAAGAGTGCTTCACATATGCATGATGCGACGAGGCAGCACAGGCGCCATTTATTCAGCTTCTCCGCAAATACTTTATACTGTCACTTTTTGTAACCAAGTAAGTACCACTGATTGATTGTACAATATTTCTCAATGGGATACAGACATGCCGGAGCCAATACATCAACAATCCCCCTCTCTTGTCCTCCCATCTCGCAAAATCTGGCGTTGGAGCTGCCAACATGTTAGCGCCAGTCTCCTCTCCAAGTCTACAGCCACAAGCATCCACGGCTCTTGACACTGCGCACCAAACAAGGGACGCTTATCAACACAACACATCAAGAAACCGCAGATCAAATGACTAAAAATATACACACAGATTCTTGCGGTGAAGGGCAACACAAAAAATCGAGGCGCAAACCTTGATCAGAGCTCGTCCTTGAGAGACTCGGTAGCAGCCGTATCCGCCACCTTCTCAGTCGCCTGACCGGCTGTCTCCTTGTTCTTCTTGATGAAGTCGACAATCTCATCGGCTGTCCTGCCGCTGTCATAGGAAACCGTCTTCCCGCTGGGAGTGACAAAGTACAAGGTGGGGTAACCTTGGACGTCAAATTCGCTAGGCACATCGTTTGCAGTGGCATCCTGCAAGCACGATTGGAAAAATAGAAGAGTTAGATAAACTGCGCTTATGATAGGAAAGAACAGACACCAACAGATGGGTGACTCTACTTAGGTTGATTGTAAACATGGACGGAAAGAATTACCATCTTAGCGATGATGACATCCTCATCACTTTGAAGCGTGGTTGCTGCCTCATCCAAGATAGGTGCCAGCTTCTTGCAGTGTCCACACCAGGGCGCATAGAATTCAATAAGAACTGCAATATGAATCGGTAAATCAGTGAGACTTTATCACAGTGGTAAATGACCAGAACAAAGACTATATACTAGACATTTCCATCAAATTGGTTTCAGTTAAGGAATCACAGTCACTGATACTATTGCTATAAGAACTAAGCCTAATTCGCAGGAAAAAAATGATTAATGAGGATGAAGATGAATACCATGTTTGCTAGATTTGAAGACCACATCGTTGAGGTTATCAGCAACAACCACCTTAACAGGCTGGTTGTTGACATCAGGAATAGGCTCAGATTTCCTGAATGGTGGCAGTTTCCCATCCTACAAATATAAAAGAATTATGAGATAGTGTGTAGGTTAAACATATAATCTAAAACCATACAAATAGAAACAAAAAAATGCAAAACATATTTAAGTATAAGAGCAATTACAAAGTACTCCTTCAACCAAGAAACAATTTGGTCAGACTCAATATGTGACTTCAAAAACTTCTTGGAATCACCATCTTGAATGAGAATAAGGGGTGCCTGATCCTCTTTTAGCCCAAAGTACTATATTTCAACAAATTTATCATTAGCACCAAGACATAGTTATGCGTTAATTGTTTGGATGAAGAGAAGGGAAAGTAAGAAACAAACCTGGAAGGCACCTTGGCTGGCTTCAATGTCACCGATAAGGAACTTGATCTCCTTGTCCTTGAACTCGTCTGCAGCGCCATAATAAGCAGACTTGAACGACTCAAATGGTCCAGTGGAGAAGTTCAAAAATAGCATAGCCTGCACATCATTTGATGTAAGAGAAAAGTGAAAATAATCAGTAATCAACAACTAAAATCCACCAATCCAGCAATATCTAAGAGCTTTTTTCCCATTAAAAAAATCAAAGAGCTTTTTCTGAGTCACAATGGTTTAATGGTCACAACAGGCAATTTTGAAGGG
The DNA here is from genome assembly GCA_036346575.1 of Dendrocalamus sinicus. Lineage (NCBI taxonomy): Eukaryota > Viridiplantae > Streptophyta > Magnoliopsida > Poales > Poaceae > Dendrocalamus > Dendrocalamus sinicus. The sequence continues at coordinate 25,913,377 of CM070672.1, read as the reverse complement.
GAAAAAAAGGAAAAAGGGCATGAAATATTCCAGTCTAACCAGTTTTAACACTTGAAACATATATTTCAGCACTTTTGATGTTCAAGAGCAATGCAAAGTTTCAACATTCTAGGAAGCATTGCACTAGAACTATTTTCAATACATTTGTGGCTCCCAAGTATCTCTCCCATGTATAAAATCATGGGTGACCATATAACAAAACCAAAAAGTTTGTCAGACTATCGAAACTAAATAGAGTAATAGCCCAATCCTAGAAATATATGCTTCAAATTCCCAGCTAAAATTAATCCTGCAATGTTTAACAGTTTAAGTATTATACAGGAAGATTGAACAACAGAAGTACATGACAGAATAAAAGCTAGTTGGCTGCAGATTTGGAGAGAACCTGAAAATTGACCAAACATACAGAACCATCTATCAAAGTTTCATACAATTATCAAATGTAACCATCAATGGCTTATAGAAATAGTAATAAAGCTTTTTAGAAAGCTATTAGTATAATGGTATCAAATGATTACCTTGGCAGATGAGCTTTGGAAAAATTTCAAGAGGTAGGGGTGGTTAACAGGGTTCTTGTCAAACGTAACAACTTTCGGGGTGCTGCTAGCATCAATAAACTTCTCCAAAGCAGTAACATCAAAATCCTGCATAATGTGGCAGCAAGGTGTCATTACCGACAATTACACATAACAGTTCCAAATGCGGTATGTTTAATAATCTGCACGAAACATATGGGCGTCCAACAAAAAATGAGTAAACAAAATAAAGGTTAGTTTTCGAAGTAGAATAACCTTGCTGTCAACCACGAGCTCATCAAATGGCTTGAACAGCCTAACCAAAGGCCTCTCGACTGCAGCATCAACACGTGGGAGGTGGTTGGCATGCAAAGTGTGGCCAAAGTCATAATCAGACCGGAGCTTCTCAGCAACCTCCATGAAGTTTGTAAACTCGGTGCCACTGAATTCTGTGAAGATACCAACCTACACAATTGCAATTGTTACTTCTAGTCAGCACATAGCGGCAGTTTCTGAGCAGCAACCAAGCAGTGACTAAAGATATAATTGCTCTATGAAAAAATTGGGAAAAAATGAAATCAAGTTGAATTGGGAGCTTACAATGTAGATCTTCTTATCATCAACAAGGTTTGTTGCATCTTCCGGCGACTTGATCTCCTTGGAAGCAGGGCCAACCTGCTTCTTCAGGTATTCAACAATTCCCTCAGCCTCCCTAGGGCCCTTGTACTCCTGGATGTTCTTCCCCTGGTTCCTGAAGATCTTAAGGGTCGGGAAGCCCTGGATATCGTACTTGGTCGCAAGCGGCCTGTTCTTGTCGTCGTTGGCATCAACCTTAGCAAGAACAATCGGTGGATCGTGCTTGCTCAGCGATTGGGCTGCCTTCTCATACTGAAACAGGGCACACATGGAAATTTAACGAATGAGATTACACCATTCAATATACAACTCTGCTAGTGCAGAAGTGATCCCGGGATATAGAGGCATTACCTCTGGAGCGAGCTTCTTGCAGTGCCCACACCTGCGAATTTAATTTCATCAAATTAGCTACAGCTCGAAACAAAATTCAGGCCAAACCAACTGAGATCATCTACGCATACCAACAATAATCACGCAACAACAAATCAGCAGCACACGATTGACAGTTGGAAGTGAATACACACCTTTAAACCCCAGAGAAGGCCTTCCCAGAAGAGGATCAACAGTTCAACACCACCAACCCCGGAAAATCCCAACAGGAACCCCGATCCAACAACCTTAAAACCCTCGAGAACACCCCAAACCCACCTCAAACCCCACCAGAACAGCGACCCCGGACGCGTCGAACCACCAAGACCAGATCCACAGGCGCACCACCATCCCCCGCAAATCCCGCATCTGAGACCCCCTCGAAGTCGAACCCCACGATCTAAACCCAACCAAAACCCCTCAGATCCACCCCCAAAACCCTACCACTCACCGCAAACAGAAAGCGCGCAGACTCACCATGGGGCGTAGAACTCGACGACCATGAACGGGTGCTTGGCGACGGCCTCGTCGAAGTTGTCCGCGCCGAGGGTCAGCACGGCCTCCCCCTCCGCCGCCGCCGCCGCTGCCTCGCCCCCCTCCGCCTGGGTGGCCTCCTCCGCCCTCGCCGCCGGCGCGGACAGCGCGACGGCGAACGCGAGCAGCAGCGAGATCCAGACCTTACCACGGATCGCCATGGCGCACAGAGACGAGGACGAGAGAGTTGGCTCGAGTTCAGATTTTCTAAAACGACACGACGCAGGCAGCACAACACGGGTCTAGGGCGGAGAGCGCGAGGGGTTTATAATCCCAGGTGGACCCGGTGCACCTGGACACTGACACTGGAGCTCGAGGCCCACCGCGGGGAGGACTCTCGGGGGCGCGGTGCACTGGACTCACGAGATATTTACATGTTAGTTTTATATTCCAGCCCCTTAATTTATTACAAACCAAATTTCCAGGTACAGGAGAATTTGATGCGACAAAAGTTAAGCTTAAATTAAAATAAGACCCCCTCCTGGGGATAGTGATGTAATTAAGGAAACTACAACGGGCGTAAAAGTGTGTGGAATTAAAGAATAAGTATGCCCATCTTTTGCCTTAATGCCGGGCCACGTAAGACGCCGACGGTATATGGAGAACGGTCGTTTTTGACCTCCCATGATAGATAAATTCTTTCTTTGGCTTCTCTCTCACGTAATTCCCCTTTTAGCCTTCTCGTGCAGCCAACGACCGCACAAAGTACGTGGTGCGGCCCCCGAGCACACCCCGCTAGCATAGTCCCCTATCATGTGAGCGCTTGGTGTGGCACCTGACTATGCGAGATGTCTATCTAGTTACAATTAAAGTACTGTGGTCGAAGTATCATGATCAAAACGCCGTGGTCAAAATGTCGTAGTCGAGACAGTCGAGAGGGAGACACCTCCGAGTAGGGGTGGCGCGCTTGAGGGCCGCACCACATGCTTTATACGGTCGGCAGTCACATGAGGGGCCAAAGAGGGAATTTCTCTGTCACGGAAGGGCAAAAATAACAAGTACTACCATCCGAAGGCAGCGGACAAGTACCCACGGGCGGTCACCCAATGGGTGCACGCCATGTTGGCCCCATGACATGTCCATGGGTCCCTGATTAGCTGCGCCCACCCGCAGATAAGAAATGGGTGCAAAGTACGTCAAACTCGGTACGACCGATATGGCCATAATGTACCATTTCACCACTTAAATAGTACAACGTAGCCATACGTGTCGTACTAATTTTTGATATTGGTCAATATTAGCCATACCGGTTTTGATACCGATCATATCGACGGAATCGATAATAACGCCTATTGAATCTTTGGACCTGTTCTTTTGGGTTACGGTTTTTTGCTGAAATATTTGGCTTTTGGGTTGCCGTGTACGATTTTGGACGATCTAGATGAAGTCGCTATAGTGTCTACTACAATCGATTTGTTGACCCCGCTTTGATAAGATACTCAATTTGGAAGTTACCTACTGTAGAAAAGCAAAAAGTCATAAGCTAAAAAGAACAAACCTAATTAAACTATATGTTATATGTGATACTGCTATATATTTAGAATAATATTACAAGTAAAATTTGATGTTCATATAATTTTATATATATATATATATAGGAAAATTACATAAGGCACCATGGTGCCTAGGCACCAACATCCGATACACGTGTATGATTGATAATTTTTTTGAGTTTGGGTATGAAAATGTTTTATACCCTTGATATATTTATGGTAAGTAAGTTTTGAACTCAGTTCAAATTAGTTTGAACTACTTTTGAGTTCAATGCAACTACAGTGAGTATATACCATAAAAATAGTTCAAACTAATTAAACTGAAGTTGAATTTAAATTTTTGAGTTTGACATCTCAAATATACTTTTTATGGGTATATGAAGATACCCACATCAAACGTTACGAATCTCAAGCAAATCAACGGGTATTGATATTGGTGCCTAGGCACCATGGTGCATGAAACACTAATCCTATATATATATATATATATATATATATATATATATATATATATATATATATATATATATATATATATATATATATATATATATATATATATATATATATATATATATATATATGTTAAATTTGGAATGGTACATTGGTATGAATCGGTACAACAAAATGTACTATTTTAAAAGCAAAAGTGGTATGGTGCCTGATACGGTATTAACAAGTATGGCCTGATGCAGGATGCTGGCTCAGCACGCTTTGCTACTCGTATCTCGCCTGGGCAAGGCGATGGGTCACGTGGCAGCGTCCCGTTCGCCTGATCTTGATGGGACGGCGCTGGTGAGCACCATGGTGTCATTCGGGAATCGATTTGTAACGATCCATCAACGTTAATCAAGAAAATCTAGAAGATAGATTTAATCAAGAAGATTGCGTTTTGGCGCGCGTGGGAATTAACGAAATAAAGGATTTGATAGTGATCCTTGGAAAAGAATCGCTGTACAGAAATTATTAAATCGTGACAGCTCAGTCAATCTCTGCACGTTCTATCGGGCATATATTGGAAGAAAGAACGTAGATTCCATCATGCGTGTTAGAAACAATTCTCCGTACCAAATAGTTTGAAATTTCAATTTCCGATATGAGAATTGAACAGTTGGTTTAAGGTCTACGTTATAACAGCAGTTATCTTTTTTAAGTATTCAATTAAAAAATTAAAAAATAGAGAACAATACCGTTATATCTTCACGAATAATACAAAAAAATAAAGAAAAAAACTAAATTAAAAGGCCAACATATTTCAAACGACTTTTATCTTATAAAAATCAGAAGTCAAAAGCCATCATCATTTGAAGCGAGTTCTAAACAAAGCATATTACCTCGGTTTTATGCCTCTAGTTTGTAGTCCAATCAGTAAGAAATCGCTTTTTTAATCAATCCAAGTAAACGGACTTGATAAAAAGGGTGGATCAAGCTCAAAGTTGAGAAAAAAAAAACTTATTGCTGTTCTATGAAAAAAAGATTTGTGCGTTTATTCTTCCAGCTGAGAAGACACCTCATCTCAACAAAAAAAAAAGCTTCTCTGTGCATGAATTTTATTCTCTTCACTGACGGTAACAGGCATAAAAAGGCTAAGCTGACCCCAAAAAAAACAATTTTCTTTTGTTTTCTTTTTTTCAAGCAGTGCTTCAGTGCCTGTACATGCTAATAGAGCTCCAACGGCCTGGAAAAAGCGTAGTAACATTACCCTCCATGAACTTACAAAACGAAGTTAGCAAAATGAACAAAAAAATTAGGTGATGTATTTTCGTAAACTGTCTTGTCTCGCCCAGTCTCACAAAAACATCTTTTCTCTTTTTTCTATTCTAGATATGTAATTAGGTGATCGAGACATGGATTCAAGTAGTGCAAGCGCGCGGCCTCCGAAAAAACAAAAATATAAGTAGTGCAAGTGGGAAAGGAATTCTACGAGCCTATCAGCTGTTAAATCAAGCTAATCATCTCGATCCAATGACAGATTAAGGTGCCGCCTATTTGGGTTGAAAAAAGTGATTTATGACTGAAATTTTACTGCAATTAGCTAAAATTATACTGTAGCTGATGGTGGTTTATTCAGCAAAACGAATAAGGAAAAAAGAACAGGTAAAAAACTAAAAAAATTCAAAAAAAATAAAATTTAGAAATAGTAAAAAATAAATCAGAAGCCATAACCTAGAATTGAAATACACATCGTGGCATGGCATCACGCGGCGCTTGACATTGCTGGCATGCATGCATGTTCATGTGCATGCGGCGGGTTCCGGCAGGAGTGGCGCAAATTCACGCGGATTTTCGCCTCCACCTACTCGCACGCATCATCCATCAACGCACGTACCTACGTATGGTTTCGCTAGCTGTATCATGGCTAATGGCCACGGTTGGAACGTGGCTGTTATACATGCTAGATGGATTTATCATGGGTTTTCTAGAATTTGATCATGTGATCTCTCGGTTGGTAAGCCTTAACAGCAAGGATAACGAATGTGATCAAGAGGGAGCACCAAGCCTCACCTCGTCTCCTTGTGTAATTGATCCTCTCTCGTTCTTATTATATTTGGTCATTGTTTGTGCTTAATTAATTTTTCTTACAAAATTAGCTTGCATGACCACTCCTTCCAAGGGAGAATTAACAAAGAAAAGCTAAGATGATAATGGACCATGCAGTGCATGCGCAGCTAGCACCCGACAAACGGAGGTTGCGCGCTAGTGACAAATTCAGTTGGTTTTGCCTGCCGTTGTCGACAAATTCAGTTGGTTTTGCCTGCCATTGTCGCATGTCGTAAAGATAAATTGGCAATTTTCAGAAGAGATGCATAGAGCATGGGAGGGGAATGCTTCTCCGTCTCCATGTCTCGCTAAACCCTAACGCATACACTTAATACACACACACATCTAAATGTTTAAAACATTGGTATCTTCTCTTTAGGCTAATATAATATTGTATAATCTATAATATATAACTCATTTAGCATTATTCTACCCTTTACGTATTAATACATTTACTTTCTACATAAACATATGATAGATTTATGAATTTACCTCAATTTCATTCTAATTTAGAAATATGCTTCTATGCTTTTCTTAATACAGATTTGCATAATTTTTAAAGTATGATGAATAGTAGATAAATATTACTTACCTCTTCATATGCTTTAAAATTAGTATTACCTTTATTGAAATGAAAAGTATGGAAACACTACTCTCATATTTATGTTATTATTGAGCCTCGTTCCCTGCTAAATCCTGATGGAAATAGGAGGGAAGTTGGCCCGATAGCTAGCTAGAGAGTGAGGATGAGTTGGATCACACATACTAAGTTTGTAGAAAAAATATAAATGGTGTACCCTAGTCTGTGGGTTCGTGAAGAAGTCAGCAATCTGTAACTCTATGGGCACAAACTGTAAAGCGAGTACTCACTCCTGCACTTGTGAGCGAGTGTATGAAGCATCCACGCCAATGTGCTTAGTGAGCTCATGTTTCACTAGGTCACAGGCAATACTGGTAGCACTTGTACTGTTAGACAAAAAAGTGTAGGTCCTGTCACAGGTAGCCCAAAGTCTGCAAGTAGCCATCTCAACCAAGTAACATCTGTTGTCACTGCTGCCATAGCTCTCAACTTAGTCTCTGCACTCAAACGGGAAACTACAATATGTTTCTTTGTCTTTCAAGCAATTAGGGAGGAGCCAAGAAAAACACAAAAAGCGAGAAAAGAGAATGATCTTGAGAAGGATCACTAACTTAGGTCGCATCAAAGTACGCGCTTTGAAGCTGTAGTGAGTTGGAGCTAAGGAAAAATAAACGACGAGATATAGTCCCATAGTGGTGAAGAACACAAAAAGGGTGATTGTAGTGAAGATGAGTAGGACGAGCTATGAATTGACTCAAGATATGAATAACATGAGCAATATTAGGATGAGTGCTCATAAGATACACTAAACTTCCAATAAGATGACGATATCGAGTAAGATCCTCAAGAAGATCACCATTAGTAGTCTGAAGCTAAAGGATAGCTCCATGGGAGTCTTAGCGGTCACGAATATCGATCGAATCAGGACCGATCAAGAATATATTAGACATACTTCTCTGGAAGAGATAGTAGCTTTCAGGCATGGAAGAAATCTTAATTCCAAGGAAGTATATAAGAGAACCAAGATCAGTCATCAAAAACTGCTCACTAAGATATTCTTCACATACGCGAGGAATGAGAAATCATCACCAGTGATGAGCATATTATCCATATACAGAAGAAGCAGTGTTTTACCCCGAGATGAGACATGGACAAAAAGAGTTAGATCGTGAGAATTGACAGTGAAATTGACAGCGGTAATCACTGAGGTAAAAACGTACAAACCAGGCACGATGAGCCTGTTTGAGACCATATAGAGCATAACGAAGACGACAGACGTGCCCTATCTGGAACAAAATACCTAGGTGGTGGCTGCATGTAAACTTCCTCATACAAAACACCATTAAGAAAGTTATTCTTGACATACAGCTGAGAGATAGACCACCGACGAACAGAAGCAACCTTAACAAGAGCACTAACAGTGGTCATATGGGCAACAGGAGCACAAGTTTTATCATAGTTATGACCATACTCCTACTAAAAACCACAAGCCACAAGACGAGCCTTGTAGTGCTCGATAATACCATCAGACCGAGTCTTAATCTTATACACCCACTTACACGTGATAGTGTAAGTATGCACATGTGTCAGTACAATATCCCAAGTCTCTGTACGTCGAAGAGTATCAAGCTCCTCTGCCATAGCGAGCTACCACTCAAAAATGAGAAGCAACCTCACGGTGACAGAGAGAGAGAGCATGAATTGTTAAAGCAAACCAAGACGTTTAGAAGACCGAAGGGATGTCCAGTCACGAAGAGTGTAATAAGGAGCATCAGCAGAAGGATCAGACATCGGTGTTGACAAGATACTAGGAGAAGGGGCTGGTGAAAAACGAGGGCGCCTAGAGTAGTGAACCTCGGAAAAGCGAGGCGGTGGTGCTACGAGAGCGAGAGGTGGTGCGCGGGAGGCGCACGGGAGGAAGCTTCTGGAGATAGACTAGGGAAAGATTATGATAGTGGAGAAATAGGTGAAGAGTCAGAAAGAAATAACCATGAGATCGTCTCATTAGTGGAAACAGAACAAGGAGCTGAATATCAATAGAAAAAGGTCGAGATTCATTAAAGATAATGCCTTGTGAGATCACGATCTGTTGAGTAAAAGGATCATAGTAGCGATAACCCATATGCTCAGAATTACAACTAAGAAACACACACTCAACTAACTATGCTGAAGTTTGATGCAATTACGAGGTTGCAGTAGGATAGAGCAAGTGCAACCAAAATACACAAAGATGAGTGTACCAAAGGGCTCTAGAGTAGAGACGTTCTATAGGACTAACATCCTTAAGAGTAGTGGAAGGCTGTATATTAATGAGATTTGCAGCTGTAGAAATAGCCTCGACCTAGAATTGAGGTAGAACGCGAGCGGCAAGGAGAAGAGTATAGACAGTCTCAATTAGATAACGATATTTGTGCTCAACAACCTATTACGAGCATGGTCACGAAACAAGAAGACTAGTAAAGAGTGCCATATTCAGAAAAAAAAAATTGTCTAAAAGCGCTAGAACAATATTCGCCGGTAGAATCACAGTGAAAAGTACGAATAAAGGACTCAAACTGAGTACAAACCATCGCTGCAAAGCTACAATAGATTGCAAGAAACTGACAACGATTAGACATAGGAAAAACCATATAAGCGAAAATAATCATCAATAAAAATTACATAGAATTTATGCTGTCTTTAGACATAAGAGTGTAGATCCCTATACATCTGAATGAACTAAATCAAAGGAAGAGAATAGAAGAGAAGGACCCACTAGAATCATAAGAAAGTTGTGGCTGTTTGCCCAACTTATAACCCTGATAAAACATAGCCGTGTCAATAGTAACACGTCCAAGAACACCCTGACAAACTAATGAAGAAAGTCAGGACCCACATAAGTACCTAAACGGTGATGTCATTGCGCAAAATCTCCAGAGGTGGCAGCAACAATGGCGGTAGAGGTAGACATAGATGTGATAGGAGCAACTGAAGTGAACGGAAGGTGGAGGTGGCCGAGAATGTAGAGACCCTGACGGTCCCTACAGCGTTGATCAATCCCAAGTATTGTCCACATCACATCGATTCTAGATGAAACAGTATAAAAGTCAAAACTAACTCTACAAGCGAGAGAAGGTGCATGGTAAGCTACGGAACATGTGAAATAGCTGAAACAGAAAAATCAATGGACAAGAGTGCCATGACAGCTGACAGACAAAGAAGTAACGTTAGATGTCTGAACAGAGATAGGAAAAACAAGAGATCCTACTACAGTACAAGATATGGAGTCCGGTGTCATGCGAAAAAGAGGCACTGAAATTCAGAACCCAAAAGGTACCTAGAGGAGACATCTAAACTAGACTAGCAGAATCTCCTGAGCTATGAGAGAGCTGTTGAAGTAGAGCTTGCAGAGCCGCTAAATGAGTCACCTCGGCGAGAACCTAACAAGTTGGTCTCCTCTCAGCAGAGGAAGGGCCTCCTGCCGCCCTTGGATCGTCCACCCCACGTGTCTTGTTCTTTTTTGCATCAGATAACTCTAGTAGTCGTGCTCGAAATTCTTACGATGGTTATCTTGAACTCAGTTGGTATAAAAACAGTGTGCGGGAGGGGGCGTAGTCGAAGCAGAAACCGTTAGTGTAGTCGAAGAAGAAAGGGCAACAAACACGGTTAGAACGGACTATCTTTGCTAACTCATAGCGAAGCTCATCGGCATGAAGTGTTGAAAGAGCCTCGGTGACGATCGGCTATGGCGAGTGGCTCAATGATTGAACCCTAATAGGCTCAAACTCTAGGCAAAAGCGGCGAGACGAAGTCATAAAGTCAAAGCGATTCGATCCACCTTCTGCACTTTACGACACTCCTGATAAAGTAAAGAGGCTAAATCATCCAGCTAATGTCAAAGACTGGCCAAGGGTTGAAAGAAGTCGTTAACGAAAGAGTTCTCTTGGCGAAGCGTCTCCAACTCAACTGAAGCGAAAAGAGCTGAGCATCGCTGCTTTGTTGGTATCGCTCACGCGAGTACTCCTAGATCTGATGAGTAGACCACAAACCAACAATGTCTGGCTAGATGGAGTCGTCGACGCTGATCACCAGGATGGCTCGAACGCGGTCCTCATCAGCACATCGATGCTTAAAAGCGTTGATGGCATACTGAAAGGCCTCATCAGCAGCGTCAGCAGCAGTAGTAGTCTGTGCCTCCTTCTTGACGGCCTCATCTTATAAAGGAGTGCGAAGTAAGCTACACAGGAGGAGGTTGAACCGTCGGTGCGGAGAAGGTCATGCAATTGTGATATGTTCTCATAGGCGGAGACCATCGGCGTCATCTCCATAAGTGAAGACCATAATCAGAGTTCGTCCCATGGGATTTTCTCCTCGAAAATGGGATCATAAGCGATGGAATGGAAGTCATTGATACGCGACACTAGATGGCGTGGTGACCAAGATAACAAAGTCTAATAGGAGGCGCCGGACGGCGCAGCGGTTAGATCGACGTTTTCTTTATTTTTTTGGAAACTAATATAAAGGGAAACATATCAAATTAGATCTATTCTATACCGAGATGGCGGGCGAGAAGCGTGCTCGGCGAGCGTCGGCAATGGGAGCGGTGAAGCGGACGGTGGCTTTGACAGGCCGCGAGATGATTCTGATGGCTCTCAACACGAGATCTGAGACGGCCGGACTACGTTATGGGCGACTATAGGCAGGCGCTCGACAGCTCTGGCGTCGAATTAGTGGCAGCCGGATTGCATCTGACACAGGCTGAGTTGACTGTTGCCTAACGATAGATATACCCGGGATGGTGACGAAGGACAACAGCTCGAGCAGAGCAACAATGACCAGAGGGCGGTGGGTCGACTATGGGCAGCGGCGGGATCCCGATTGTGGTGTGAAAACTAGGATTAGTGCTCTATCTACGATACCATAATATAAATATTGTGTATACATTTATAAGACCCAATGGGCAATATATATAGATACTACAAGTGGATATTACAAGAAAATATACCATATACAAATAAAGAAATAAAGACATAAAAAATAAAAGAATTTCTATCCTATTCTAATACCATTGACGTATAATCTCCGTCGCCACCGGCCGGCTGCCTTTTTCGCGTGCGCGATGGGTGTTCGATTTTGTTTGTATCACTAGTCCGAACACATAACGTGCCATGAGATGCTTTCATCAGTGGGAGCTCGTGACAGCAGAACAAAGCTGTTGCAAAAACCAAAATGGCGCTGCAGAAGGCGGTAGGGTGCCACTTAATTTCATAGCAAAAATCCAAGCAACAATATCTGAAGGTTATGACACCCGTCCATATTCATGGTAGAATGATAAGTACGAACGACTGAGTCGCTACTCAGATATGCAGACAACAATGGATACAATTCAGTAGCAAACGCAAACGACGGAACTGTTAGGCATTTTGTCCACGTTATTGGGATTTATCTGCAGAGAACTGTCTTAAATTATACACAAGCTGCTGCTCTGCAAAAGAACCAAGTGAAGAAACTGACAGTTTCTCGACAGCGATGGTTATAATTTTTCCACTGAAGAGGAACAGTGAATTCTAGTCTTCAAAATGCAAGGTGAATTATGAATATTGCTGTCAAATGGAGTAATATATGCAGCTAAAGTAAAATGGAAGCAGAATTGAAAACCAATATCGCAAAAGGTCAAAAGCAACTCACTACACAGCACACACCGGGATGATGACCAAGTATTTGTATCTGACATCTGTGATTCAAATTGTCGAATCGCAACACCTTATGCAACCAAAATAATTCCCAAGGGTAACGAAAACCAGTCTGAACCCTCTTATTTGATGGTATATCTAAAGCCGCTAACCTGTAAAACCAAAAGCATAGCAACTCCGGTATGTGTGTTGCACAACAAAGCACCCATCTCAGCGAGTCCTGCGGCTGTTGGCTGGTTTAGAAGGAGAAGATGGCTTGTTCTTAGCAAATTCGACAAGATCCTTGAAAAGGGAATCCTCAGGTTTGGTCTGGCGGGATGCCATCGATACTGATGCACTCTTCTCATTCTCAGTGTTCCTTTGATTAAGAGAGGTTTTCTGTCTCTGTCACCAGTCCATTGTAGCCACCTCCATTGTTCCCACCAGGAAACCCTTGTTGCTCAAAGTACTGCTGTCTTTGTCCATATCTTGCTGGAGGCGGCGGCAGGGAACCAGGAGCCTGCCCTTCCCATGGAGCTTTTGGAAGATATTCGCTGGAATCTTCATACTTTTTAGTAGTTGAAAAACCAGGCAGAGCGGTTGGGTTTATAAAGTCATCATCAGGTAGACTCTCCTGCTGATTCACAGATGAGCGGTTTGAATCACTCATAGGACGAGAAGGCATAGAGAAGCTGGGTACTGCTGTTGGATTTATGAATTCATCGGACACACTTTCTGACCGGTTATCATAACTTGGTGGTGGATTCATTTCTGTTTTTGAATGAGATGACACAGATGTATTGGCGGGGGCAGTTGGGTTAATAAAATCATCTGATACTTTTTCTGACTTGTATGAGTCTCCACTAAGATAGTCCACATTGCTTGCCTCTGTGTAAACAGGCCTCTTTGACGCTGGTGGTGGAGGAAGAAATGGCCTTGGGTATGGCCTTTCATTTCTTGGAACAGAAGGCAGGTTGCCTTGTGCTGCTGTGCCATCCCTTGCAGACCTACAAAGCATTTATTTGCATCAGCTGATGAACTAAAAAAACCACTGATTCCTGGTAACATGACATGACCCTAAAGAATATAAAAATTTCCTTAAGAGTAGTCAACAACCCACAATTTGAGAAAATGATGATATGAGTTGATATTACAGCAACCATCCAAAGCTTAGAGCCTTAGAATAGCATTAGCACGTCGAAAAATAACTAGTAGTAGATATTAATTGAAAAACTAAAATAGCTTGCCTGCGGAAAGCACAGAGAACTCATCTTCTGGTTCATCGTCCTCATGGTGTACATTAAGAAGTGGGAAAATGAAGCCCCAGTGGGCCTAGGAGGGCCGTCCCTTGGTTTACATTAGCAGCAGCAGGCACTGGTGCCCCTGTACTGGGAGGAACTCCTTTTGCTATGTCATCATGGCGCTGAAGAACACGCTGCAATTCATCATTCAGTCCCAGAGCCTGAAATAGAAGGCTCTCATCACTGCAGAGAGAATAACAGATGTTCTGTCACATGACAATGTAGATTGTAGAATATATGGTACCAGAAATTCAGATTAAAAAATGAATACCCAGTACTGCTAACAAGATCCATTACGAGTTTGATAAGATCGGCACTGCCCAACAAGGTCAACAATGACCTCCTCCTAACACCCTACAGCAAGAAGCACAATCAGATCAAGATTTACAGAAAAGAACATGGGCACACGGATAACATTATTAAAAACAGAGAAGCAAAGAGACATGCATCAACATAAGCTTTATTTTGCTAAAAAATCAATCAATTGGCCTAAAAAGTTCAACTAGGCCACAACTTTAGGAAAAGTGATCCAGGTCAGCGCAATGTGAATAGAATGAGCCATATGGGCCTCAATTATGGCACAAAAGTTCAATTGTACAGAGATTACTGTGTTGTTATCCTATTCTTTCTTTGTCACCATATACATTGAAAACATTTGAAAAGGTTAGGCACTAGTACATTTCACCCAGAAACCAGACCAAGATTTAGAAAAGACTACAGCTGTGAAATCTCTATTTAATTATTCCTATGCTCTGAATCCTCCTTATGAAGCTAAACATGTTTCATTTGGATCAAATGGATCGAGTAAAATAATTCACATATTTCCAGTAAACAGGTGAGGAAAGAAGCATAAATAAGCTCTAAGTGAATAATATACTAGACTCCAGACATGTCACATAAGTTGGAAGTTGAGTAAACAAATTACCTTGTCATCCATTATAGACCATTAACCCAGATTAATAGTGGCACAATCACAAGATTAACAACCCCCTCTAAGAGAATACATGCTACGAAATACCTCAGCTCACTACATGTGAAATTACAATCATCCTAGTATAATACGAAATACGAATATATGAAACAAATGGCATGATTTACGCCTAAATTTTCCACTGGACGGAAAAACAGAAGTCTAGAACAGATCCCAGATCATATTAAAAATATCACTCGTGAAAAAATAAAACTGTAGAAGAGATTCAAGGATTGTACTACAACACACTAAAACTTAATGCTTTCTTGAAGAAAATTGCCTCAGGGTGTCTGTGGTCCAGTGCATTTAACATCTCATCCAGCACGTCCACAATTCCTCGAGCACTCTGAATCTCACTTAGACTGTAATTTGCATTGAACATCAAAAGAATGGTAGATTATAACTAAAGTCATTTTCAGCAGAGATGGTGAAATAAAAAAACTCTGCGAATTCATCAATTCAAGCATTACTTGCACGATTATGTAAACAAGACCTTAGCAAGGCAATAAATATTTTTCTTGTATTTGTAGCAAGAATATCTAACACCTGTTCTTTGTTGCTCGAAATACCAATGCAATTATTAAAAATTTTGGAAGTTGGCATGGCTCTAGTTCTATGAATGTATGGCCTGTATGACAGGGAGGCAGAAACAAAATTAATAGTCAAAGTAATGTTTCGCAGCTACTTGCTAGTATGCTTTGGAGTTCATGATCAGGACCAACAATGAGGAAGAAGGTGCAGAGGTTCCAATACTAGTTTAGAGGTGAGACTCTTCATCTACACATCTGCCTAGAAGAAATTGTGAATAGACTTCCACCGTTAAAAAATGTCTAAAACTATAACATGGCTGTGGGAGGTGTGGCGTATTTGATAGATGCTGTGAGTTTGATGTCTTCTGGGACCATAAGTCTTGCAAAACCTGGGTCATGCTTGTTTCAAACGAAATAGGGGCCTCTGGTAATTTTATCTTTTGATACAAAGTTACATAAATGAAAATTATAAATGTGAAAACTACTTTTCAGACTTTAGAAAGGAGGGAATGCAACAAGGATAAGGGGAAAAAGAACAAAACAAGGCACAAACAAAATGCAAACATAAATGACATTAAGAAAAGATGAGTGATACCAGTAATGCTTGCAATACACTGAAAGGAAACATAAACAAGAACTGAACAAGTTAAACGGTAGCAAATCAGAAATGAAATTCACAAGCAAACAAAGAATACCTCAGGGCAGGTGCAGAAGGGGCACTAGATTGAAGAGAAGCTTCTATAACTGCATCTTCAGAGCTTTGACCTGGAGGAGGGTATAGATGTGGATGCCTTAACGGTTGAGTTTGAGGTGGTGTAAACAATGGAACCGTATTTTCCTCACGAGGTGGAAAGTCAATACCGCCAGCCTGCAAACAAGGGCAGCAAGCTGTCAAGGTCATGGTTAGGATGGAAGCGACTGGTTCAGCTAACTAAGCAAATTATTGCAGATCTAAGTTCCATTGAAAACATCGAGCAGAACAGACATAAGGGAAACCAGAAACAGTAGCTAAGTGGACAGCTGAGAATTCTGTAGTGTGATTGCACAGGATAAACAACAACGGAAAAACAATGAAAGAAACAAGCTGAAGGTACCCTGAGTTCTTGGTAAGCGGCATGATATTGTGGATATCTTCCGGATGGACCTCCAAAAGCCACTTGCCATGTGTCAATCAAACTCAATATTTTCTCCCGAACATTTAAGTCTGGCTGAAAAGACAAATTGATCAAATATAGAGCCATACAGGCATATGCATGTAGGAAAACAGTTGTTAACCACTGAATGAGTATTCTCGTCACCTTTTTCTTTACTATCTTAACCATTTCACTTAATATGTCACGCTCAATGATCTGTTGGTAAACAACATCCCCACAATTTTTGCTTAGGGTCTCTAGCACCTGAAAAAAGAAGACAGCCACACACATCAAATCAGCACATGAAAATACACACAAATGTCAGCGGCATTCTTATTAGGTCATCAACTAGTCGACGACTAGTCGACAAGTTGGTGGCGAAGGAGCGACTGCCGACTGGAGCTGGCGACTCGACTTGCGCTAGCAAGTCGGGCGACTGATCGACTAGTCGTTGACTTGCCCGTCAACTAGTCGACCAGGCGGCGCCAAGTAGGGCAAGGAGGGACGTGGGGCCCGGTTGTCAGAGGCACTTGTAAAGTGTGGACAGAGAGATAAGAGGGTGTGACCGAGTGAGTGGAGTTGTTGCTGTCGGCAGTGAAGTGTGGACCGAGTGAGTGAAGGTTGAAGAGATAAGAGTGCTGACCCAAATCCAATCGGTAGTCGCCGCCACCCTCGGAGGTAGCTCCCACTGCGCCGCTGCCCTTCGTCGCCAACTTGCTATCGCCCTTCGTCACAGCCGACAGCTTCCTCGCCCTTCGTCGCAGCCGACAGCTCCCTCGCTCCCTTCGTCCCAGGTATGATCCTCTCTCAAACTCTCAGCTCTTTGTTTCTCTTCCTCTCTGTTTCTCGATCGATTTGGGAACTGGGGATTGAAGGGAGGAGGGATGGATGGATTTGGGTGGGAGGAGGAATCGAAGGGAGGAGGAGCAATCAAAGGGAGGGACTAGGGAGGAAGGGGTGGAGGAGTGATGGATCTGGAGGTCCACTGTAGGGGACTGGGGTGGAGGACCTAGAGGTCGGGACTGTGGCGGCCTAGAAGGATTGATGCATATGTAGCTCTCTGTTTTGTGCATATGTAGGCATCATGGCAGAGCATATGTAGCTCTCTGTTTTGCGTGAGTGTGATTTTATGAACTAAAGATAGCTCTCTGTTTTGTGCATATGTAGGCATCATGGTAGAGCAATCTTCAACTCCAACTCCAACTTCAGCTCTAAATCCGACAACGGCGCCGAAGAGTATGATCAGCTAAGGATCCTAGGCGGAAGGCTAAGTCCAAAGACACATGATGGAAAAACGGGTTTTGGCCAGACTTGACAAACAAAGATATGGTCCAATGCATACATTGCAGCAAACAAATGCATGCCGGAATACGAAGATTGAAGCAACACCTAGTGGGAGGCTATGGAGATGTGGAGAAATGTCCGAAAACTACCACAATTGTCATGAAAGAGATGTGTGAGTACTTGTTGAAGAATGTCAGAAATAAACCCTTTGACCTAGATGATGAAGGTGAGTTACGTGACGGTGAAGGTGAAGGACCTGAATGTGATGAAGTTCAAGAAATCCAAGCACAATTGGCATCATCTAAAGGGAGCACAAGTGGCTCCACTGCTAAGACAGTTGCAAGCTCCGGTACTAACACCAAAAGGAAGCGATCGACGTTGGCGCTTTTGTAGCAAGTTGCATCGAAGGTAACTAAATCAGTTGCTTCTATGATTCGGATATCTCCTGAAGTGGTTGTTGAGGAAAGACATAAGGGTAAGGGTCAAGCTACCATTGAGCAAACTATGAGGACCAAGAAAGAAAAGGAGAGGGTGGCTGAACACATTGCTGATTTCTTCTATAAGTGTGGCATACCATTCAATGCCGCCAACAAAAGAAGCTATGAGATTATGGTTGAGTCCATCAGACAGTATGGTCCTGGGCTTAGGCCTCCTACTTTCCATGACTTGAGGCTACCCTTGCTTGAGAAGGCCAAAAAGAATACTAACAAGTTGAGGATGCAGCATGAGTACATCCGGAAGATTACAAATCGGCTTCAAAGGATGCAAGAGGAAGGGCGCAATTTCAACCCCTTGATCCTAGATGATTTTCAATGGGACAATGAGTGGGTTGATATTAGTGTTGAAGTTCATCATGGGAACGATGATATTACATGGGGTCGTATTTATAGAAAGATTGGAGCAAATCACCACACAGCCAAAGCCAGGGGTGGCATTCTATTAATAGGCCAATGGGCATAATTACGGAGATTAAAATCCTCAAATAGAGGAGCTATTCTAGGCTAAATACATTAATTCTAATACCCTTGCATGATCGTAGCGGGAGGAGCCGACGCAAAGGCGGGCCAGAAACTCTGGAGCAGTGAGTCGGAAGACCCTTAGTCATGATGTCCGCGGCCCGGTGGGAGGATGGCACATGCGAGACACGGACCTCACCAAGAGAGACCTTTTAGCGGACAAAGTGAATGTCGATCTCAATGTGCTTCGTCATGGTGTTGCCTGCTGGATTGGTGGACATGTATATGGCGGCGCGTTGTCCGAGTACACCACGGTGGCTGAAGCAGAGAAACATGAAGCTCTGAAGAAGGCCATGACAAGCGGCGCTCGGCGGCGGCGATGAGCAGCGGCACGATACTCGGCCTCTGCGCTCGGCGGGACAACGTAGTCCGGCGTTTGGAGGACCAAGACACGGTTGTCACGAGATAAGCGCGATGGCCGGACGTGGAAGCGCCGAAAGTCCGGACAACCAGCCAGTCGGCGTCGGGTAAGCGATGAGAGATGTCACCGGCGTTAGACCAATGTGAAGACCGGTATCAAGAGTGCCCTTGATGTGCCGTAAGATCGTTTGATCAGCGCGATGAGGTTCCGTGGATCATGCATAAATAGGCACACTGTTGGGCGGCATCGCCCGGTCGGGGCGGGTGGCGTCGAATCTGCAGAGCCTGCAAGACTCACGTACTCGGCGGATCGACGCGGGGAGCTCCATCACGGCGGAGAGCTTGGCATGGGTGTCAGCCGGCGTAGCGATTGGATGACACTCGATCATGCCGGTCGCGTCGTAGAAGGTCCATGGCGTCTTGTCATTGGGGCGAGAATAGGCCGTCGGAGGAGCGCGTGGCGAGATGCAGGAAGAAGTGTAGTGCAAGAGATCTGTCATGGCGAACTCGGCGGCCGCCGTGGTGATCTGTTGGGCTGGCGTAGAGAGGCGGTGAGGATGATGTCGTCGGCGTCTGACGATAGATAAGCGGTCGGTCCACGGCGAAGGATGAACGAGGGGCGTGTCGGAGGAGGATGTGGCGGCCGAGCCGAATGTAAGTAGCAAACCGGCCGTACCACGCTCGGGAGCACGCTTCAAACCATAGAGTGATTTCGAAGAAGACACATGGTCGGATGAGTGGATCCACAGCCCAGAAATGCTGGCGATAAACCGTCTCGTCAAGTGGCAGTGGAGGAAAGCATTCTTGGCGTCAAGTTGATGAATCGGCCAAGAGCGGGAGGTGGCGATGGAAAACGATGCGGATGGTTGCCGAAGCTTGACCAGGCTGGTGAAGGTCTCGTCATAGTCAACGCCAAGTTCTTTGGGAGAAGCGCGAACTACCAGTAGCGCTTTATAGCGAGCAGTGCCATCAGTGGAACTTCGCGAAGATCCATTTGCGGAGACAACATTGGCGCTGGCGGGCGAGGACAAGGCGCCAGTGTTGTTTTCCATGAGAGCTTTGTACTCGTCTTCCATCGCGGTAGCAATTGGGATCTGCGAGGCGCTGCGAGAGTAGTGGGATAGGAGGCGTCGTGGTATCTTTGGCCGTCGAGTAGAACTCAAGGAGGGTCGATGCGCGACCGAGACCGCGTCACCATCGGTGGGATCTTGAAGGCCAAGGCGGACACGGTCGGTGGTGCGGAAGTCGAGACGGCAGTGCTACAGTGTGGTGAGATCCGGTGAAGGTCTTTGCCGCGTGTGGCCGTCTGGTGTAGACTAGATGCACAGGCGGTCGGGCGGTGCGGCGATAGCGCCAGCCCGCCGCAAGTGGGAAATACGCGGCGGTGGGGAGAAGCGGCGCTGCCGACACGAAGGTGGAGCTATCGGCTGGAGAGCCCGCCGGTGATGGCGCCGCCGCGTGTGGCCGTCTGGTATAGACCGGATGCACGGGCGAGCGGGCGATGTGGCAAGGGCTCCGATGGCGTCGGGGCACCAGCGGCGAGAGGCGGCGGCGCTCAACACCGGAGGTGGAGCTATCGGCGAATGAACTGCGAGGTGCCATGGCGGCTGATCGCGAGGCTGCGACCTGGCGAGATCGTGGACTAGAAACTCCAAGTCGGTCTCGGTGCGAGAAGAAGATCGGGAAAATATCACTGGCGGCAAGCGGAAAAGAGCTCTCATCAAAAGCGACATGACGAGATGATCACTCGGTTGGTGGCAAGGTTAAGACAATGGTACCCTTTGTCTTGAGGAGGATAGCCAAGAAACACACATGCCGCATGAGCGAGGAGCGAGTTTGTGAGCGAGTGTAGGAATGGCGCGTGATGGCGAGAGGAGGGCATCGGTTGAGGAGATAGGTGGCGATGGCTAGAGCCTCGGCCCAAAATTTGGGGGCATATGAGCGTGTAGAAGGGCGTGCGAACCACATTGTTTATTGTGCGAATCATCGCTCGGCCTTGCCGTTCTGCGAGTAGGGGCATGATAGGCGTAAAGTGATGCCCCAAGACGCAAAGAAGGATATGTTGGCGTGGTTCACGAACTCGCGGCCATTGTCGGCTGAGCAGACTTGAGAAAAGGCGAAGCGTGTGCTAGCATAGGCGGCGAGGTCTACTATGTGTTGGTGGACATCGATTTCTTTTGAAGTGGAAAGGTCCGGCAAAAATGAGTGAAATCATCGGCGATAACGGATAATACAACCGAACGAAATGCTAGCAACAGAGAGGTCCACACATCACAATGTATAAGCTCAAAGCGCGAGTCGCGGCTGGATGTAGCAAAGGAAGGCGCATGTTTGCCAAGTTGACAAGGCCCACACAATGGCGAGCTACGTTATTACAAGAAATGGCGAATGTTTATTCAAAGCATCAAGGGAGGCGGCAGAGGATGTCCAAGACAGGTGCCATAGCGGGAGGAGGCGGCGAGGTGGCGGGCGGTGACGGGAGGTTGGCATCACAAATGGTGTAGAGTCGCCTCGCTGTTGCGTGAAGCATCACTTGTTGCGTCGAGAGGATCCTTAACGGAAAAACCGAGGCGTCAAACTCGATGGAGCAGTGATTATCACGAGTGAACTTTCTAACGGAAAGAAGGTTACGAACTATATGAGGAACAACAAGGACATCATTAAAAGAAATTTTGTGGTGGGTGTATGAAGAGAGGTGGCCGCTAGAGGTGATAGGGGCGAGAACCATTGCCAACGATGGCGAATGTGTTAGGGAGGTTGGGAGGATATGAGTATACCGTCATTGGGCGCCATGTGAGGCGTGGCGCCAGCATCGAGATCCGGCCACCATGCCCTTGGGCGACCATCCAGTTCGGCGCGTGATGAGGCCTGCTGGTCCCATGTTGTGGAAGCGGAGGCGGGCGAAAGCGGTGTGTGCTGGCGGAGCAGAGGGCCGAGGCGAGGAAGGCGCCAGCGCCGCCATGGGATGCCAGACCGGCCGGAGGCGTCCACGGGTTGAAGCGAGAACCGGGCCTGCTGGAGGTGTAGCGCCATGCAGAGTCCACCGTTGTTCTGGCGATGGCGCTGCTGTTGTTACGCTGCCGCGGCGGTTGCGTCCGCCGCGGCCGTCGCGCTTCTTTGGTGTTGGAAGAGTGGCCGTAGAAAGGTGTGGGCGTCGTGGTAGAAGCGCGGCCGGGTGGGCGCAAGCCGAGGAACCACCGGTGGCAAGCTATGATGCGGACACGGATCGTCGACCGCGACCACGACCACGACCACGAAATTCGCGTTTTCCCAAAAATACGGAAACACGGCGACACGGCTATATATATTTAAATAATAAATAAATTATATATATATATATATATTATTTTCTATGTTTCCACATGCTTATTAAAGCTGAAATAATGTAAATTGTAAACTTGTAATTTGTAAAGTGTATACGGAGATGGAAGCGTGGCGAGATGTGGAGGCCGGCGAGTGCGAGCGCCCAGCGGGCGGCAGCGATATCACGAGCGAGAGGCGCGGCGTGGCGTGCGATGCGGAGAAGCGAGTGGCCGATGGAAATGAGGCTCTCGGGAGAATGGTGCTTGCGTGCGTAGGGTTAGGCGAGCCGCGGTATGGTGCCACTGGGTGGCCGTGTGCTAGGCCATTTTGGGTTAGGTGTGTCGGTAGTGTCAGAACTCGCATAATTCGTGTGTCCGATCGTGTCGAGAATTTTAATTATTAAAATTATTTCGAAATCGGCCGATCGTCGCCGACACGTGTCGGAGGCGATGTCAATGTCGTATCCGTGTCCGACACGTGTCGGACACGGATCTGGCGGTTTTGACACGTGTCCGGTGCTCTGAGGTGGCAGAAGGGCGTCTCGGTGGCGATCTTCGTCTCGTTGGCGGCGAGTCTCGCGAGGGCAAGCATAGGCGTGCCACTGGCGAAGAGAAATGGCGGCGAGTTGGCAATGTTGTCGGCGGTGTTGGAGTAGCGGATTGAGTCCACGCAACAAGTTGAGAACAAGTGGAGTCGAGAGGCGGGGTGGCGGACATCGCGGAGGGCATCGTGAGGTTCTTGTGTGTTGTTGTAGTCGGCGATGGGTGATCGCTGCACCGAGAGAGTGGAATTGGCTGCGAGGAAGGCGGCGCGAGACTCCTTGTTGTCGCGGAAGAGTGCCTCGATTGCGACCCGCGATGCTTGCGGTCTCATCGTCGACCATCGCGAGAATCGAGGCGTCTTGGCGACGGGCCGTAAAGCCACCGTGAGGCGGCGGGTCGGCAAGAGCGAGCGGGATCGTCCGGTGCGCCAGTCGGGCCGTCGATGTGGGAGAAGACCGAATTTGCGCGCATGGTCGGAAGAATTTGGACGGCGGGAGTGGTTCGCCGTCTTCATGTCGAGGTGGTCGAACGTGAGCCTTGGCGACAACCGTCGAAAGGGTTGAGGCGATCGGCGCGGCGAGCACTCGGAGATCTTTGCCCGAGATGATGCGCTGCGGCGGTGTCTGCGATCGCGGCTTCGAGCGCAGCGGCGCGCGTCGGCTTCTTGAGGCGATCGCCATGGCGAGGAGGCTAGATAGGCGTGGCGCGGTGGTGTGAAGCGAGGCGCGGCGGTTGGGTTTGCTCGAGCGCGCGAGCGAGCGCAGAGCGCGAGGCGGCGCGG
Organism: Dendrocalamus sinicus; assembly: GCA_036346575.1. Classification (NCBI taxonomy): domain Eukaryota; kingdom Viridiplantae; phylum Streptophyta; class Magnoliopsida; order Poales; family Poaceae; genus Dendrocalamus; species Dendrocalamus sinicus. The sequence continues at coordinate 25,889,838 of CM070672.1, read as the reverse complement.
GGAGAGGGAGGAGCGGCGTCTATGGCGGCGGCGCGGCTGCAAGCAGCGGCGGCGGCTGCAGATAAACCCTAACCCTAGCCCGAAACAGAGGAGGGGCAGCGGAAGGTCTCAGGAAAAAAAACTGATACCATATAGAAAGATTGGAGCAAATCACCACACAGCCAAAGGCAGGGGTGGCATTCTATTAATAGGCCAATGGGCATAATTACAGGAGATTACAATCCTCAAATAGAGGAGCTATTCTAGGCTAAATACATTAATTCTAATAGTATTGATGAAGCCATTAGTGCATCAAGTGTGCTTCGAGGTCACAATTTCCCTAGGAGGGCTCATGGTGAGATGATAGGTTACACTCGTCGTGCAGCAAGGGTGGTTGATGATGACTCAGAGCCCGACAATGATGATGATGGTGATGATGATAATCTTGTGCTTGATGACAAAGACGTTGATGATTTTGGCGAATCTCCACCTAGTCCTACTCATGAGAGTGGTGAACCGAGTGGAAACGCAACCCATTTCGATGATCTTGAGTCGGATGACATCTGATTTGAGGCTTGTGTTAAGCCATGTTGATGGATTGTCATGATTAAGATGTACTTTTGGCCTTTTGTTATTTCAGACTTGGGAACTTGTTGTCGTGTTACTCAACTATCGTGCAGAACGCTATTGTTGTTGACAACTTGATGTTTTAGATGCTTAATTTCCTAATTGCTCATTTATTTGTTGTTATGTTGTATGATTTGTATTGTCCTCTTTAATTCATGGCGCTATATTGCTCTCCCTTGAAGGTATTGTAAGAGTTCATCATAGTTTATCTTCATCATAATTCATATGCTCATTCTTGTTTTTTAATTTTTCAGCATGAAGGTCTCAAATCATGCTTTACAGATATATTAAACAAGTCAAATGAAGGGAGTTTGGACTCAAAACATGTAAGTCATTGATCCTCTCTTTAATTCAAGTTATATATGTACTTTCCAATCACTGCAATACAGGGTATATAATATATACATGTGTACATACATATCACTGTCATATGAATAGTACCATTGACTAGTCGACAAGTCGGTCACTAGGAGGGTAGCGTCGACTTGCCAACTTAATAACCATGGTCAGCGGAACTACATACACTTCTTGAATTTTTTAAAAAACTGAAAGATGCAGGTGCAAATGTAAAACCTAGACAAGTAAACTTATGTGACCAATGGAGAAAAGTGATTTCTGAAATTTTGCTACGTGTTATTACTTATTAGCAATTGAATGTAGCTAAAACTTGTAATGCACCAACACCCAAGCATTGTTAACAGAACTCAGAAGATGACATACCAAGTTGCAATAATTATATATACAAGAAGAGGTCTTGCAATACTCACGTAAAGTGTCAGAATTTGCACTTTTGAATTCTTGTTTCCAAGGCGTTTCTTTAGGAGCTTGAGTGCATCCTTGGTTTGTCTGCACTTCGGCAAACATTTATCAGCATGCTTTAAGTATAACACATGACAAATTACAATTTGTATTGAAAAAATTGCAAAACATTCCTGCAGTCTCAGTATATAAGACCAAACAACAACGTTAGAAATCCAATATACCAAAAACTCTATGCAATATGCATCACTCAACCATGAACCGAACTAGCAACCAATACTATAGAGTGAAGTGTCTTCAATTTGTTGCATCCAATACCTATTTACCTAGATTTTAATAATATCAAAGGATGCAAGTTGGAAAAAAATTCACCCCCCAGAGAGGCATGTTAACCATCTTGGGCTAAGTAAATTTCTTTCCATGTCATTTTAAAGTTCCTCACTGTTGATATTTCATAACCAAACGTGATGTCACATCAAAACTGCACCTCAACAACAAATGCCACCAACTCATCACAAAGCTCATCACCAAAGTCGGTGGCCCTCCATGAGAATATGACTAAACTAACTAACCACAAACTATTCATCAATTAACGAAATATCTCACCCTCCATGATAACAACCATGCAACCTAAGATTCCAAATTTCTAATCAATTGCAAAAAAAAGGCTGAAAATCAAAACAAACAAAGCATACAGAAAAGCACTCGTCGAAAGAAAACGAATTGCAAGCACAACAGATTCGAGGGACCATAGAAGCAGGACTGCATCCCCTCTTAATTACAAGATATTCTAATAGCATAAATTCAACGCGATGCAACAAATAATGCAATCACAATTAAACCACAGCAATGAGCAAAATGGCATCAGAACCCTACTTAATCCCCCAGGATGAACAAAGTCGAAAAATTAGCAACACTTCTTAATACGATATGCTAGTAATACTAATTCAAACAAATCAAAGAACAAACAAATCAGAGACAGGTAGGCAGAGAGGGCAGCCAGACCCAGGATCCATGTTGATGATGTCGCAGAGCTCGATGTTGATGGCCCAGTCCGGCCCGATCAGCATGTCGCTCGTCGCCCTCTCCGCGCACGCCACAGCGGCCGCCATTTCTCCCGGCCGCGCAAACCGACCACCACCTCCGAAAAACCTAAATCCTGCGGTAAGAAACCCTCGAAGCAGCGCCAAGATCCACCTTACAACCCAACCCCAACCCGATTTCGCCCCAAGACCCCAACTTTGACCACCCAGGAACTCGAATCTTTTACCAAATCTGAGCGAATTCCCCAAGATACGGCGCCAAGAAGCACCAAAGCAGCCTCTTTCCCGATCCGGGATGGCGGAGCCGGCCTGACGACGCCCCAGACGGGAGCAACGGAGGAGTTCTAGGGATGAATTGGGAGGTGGATTCGAGCAACTGTGGGATTGGAGAATTCTTGTTCGGGGAGGGGGGAAGAAAGGAAAGGTAGGAAGGACTGAGTCACTGAGAGCAGGCAGCGGGAGGGGGCATCGCGGACGTGGACTTTTTCTGGTGTGACGTGTGAATGTGAGGGCCTACAAAAAAAAATCTGCTGGTTTGTAATTTAGGGGGAAAAGTTGGGGTATCATCAAGATTGGTTGTTCCGATGCTATGGAAATTTTACCTCAACAAAAATGTATTAGGGGACTACCGGCCCTTAGAGGTGTAAATAGAGAGGATATTTCTTGATCGATTCGTCTGTTTGTTTTGATTTGGATCTAATTCAGAGCAAATTTTTGAATATCTAAAGAATTTATTAGTAACAAAAACAAATATTTTTTGATAGATATAAAAATAAATTCAAAAAAGCACTATCTGATAGATATAGAGCTTTATTGTCAGTTTTAGTATTGACGGCTTAGGGTTTTAGCATTGTAGATTTTATTTCAAGACTTTTATCTCTTTGATCTTGATAAGGTTTCATTTCTAATCTATCTTAATTTATTTGGGACAAAAAACTTTGTTGTTGTTGTTGTTGTTGTTAATTACTGTAATTAGCAGCAGTTTGCAAGGAGATGCTGCCGTCTTGTTTGATGTTTCACTGAGCAGCAAGAAGTGTCGCTTTCTGTCTATATTTCCTCGTTTACCTAGAATTCCATATACTGTCAGTTGTCAGGGCCGTTCTTCGAACTGGTATTAGTTCTCTTCTCCTGATTTAGGTGGTGGTCATTTGGACTTTTTTTTGTGGCTTATGGCTGAAAAGCACTGTAGCTGGTTAAAAAAACACTGTAACTGACAGAGGCTTATTTAGCATAATTAAATTTAAAAAAATTAAAAAACATGTTAGCCCATTACGTAAAATACAAGCAAATACGGGAAAAAAGAACCGGCAAAAAAGCTCAACAAAAAGCCAAAAGTTCAGAAAAAGACGAAATTTATAAATAGTAAAAATAAGCCGAAAGTTAAAAGCTGAAGTCAAAACGATCACAGCCTAGAATGCAGGACCAAATGAAATGTACTCAATCCAAACTGCCATTACTAGTTAGCAACTTCTTTTTAAAATGTGAGGTTTGGTAATAATAGTTCAGGGAACTGTACATGAGCCAAAAACGGAGCTTCCTTGCTTCTTCTCTCCGTTATTTCATTTGCCAATAAGCATCTTGTGCTCCTGATCAACTCGAATCGAACACGGCTTCGGCTTATTTTCACTATTCATAAGTTTAGTCTTTTTCTGAACTTTTGGCTTTGTTGAGCTTTTGCTGGTTCTTTTTTCCGTATTTGTTTGTATTATACGTAATGGGCTAACATAGTTTTTATTTTTAAATTTTTTAAATTTAATTATGCTAAATAAGCATCTGTCAGCTACAGTGCTTTTTTCAGTCAGCTACAATGTTTTCAGCCATAAGCCACAAGCTTTTCAGCCGAACCGATCACGAATGTTCAATGTTTTGCTAAATTCTACGTTGTCCGAACAAGCAACCACAAATTGCCAAAACGGCAGCATTCGTTATGTTACATGATGGTACTTGAATAGACAATACCGCAAAAATAAAGAATTACTGAAACGACAACATACGTTACGTAACATGTTATCACAATGTCGGATACAAATGTACAATGCTGGATTCTTCCATTTACAACAGCATATTCCTTGTGGTTTGTTTAGAGCTCATTTAGTCAAATAATGCTATTTTTAAGAGTAGCACATATGACCGGTTTCTTTAAAAGATATACTATTATATGGAATCGTTGGTCACATTTGTTTGATGTGTTTGATTTGGACATGTGTGAAGGAGGGTAATGTAACCATATAGATTTTATCTACAGCCTTTAGATCAATAAACTTTCTTGCATAAGAATATAATTTTGTGTTTATTCAAACATTAGACATCATTCATTTAGGTTTCTATTATTCATTCAATAATTTTGGGTTTCAATTGATTTTTTTGTAGGATGAGATAATGACCGAGGCTGAGCTCTACTGAAACAGGATTACTGGTGAAAGATGGTTTGTTGCTGGCTTTTACTTAATGATCTGTGTTGTCAACTTATCATGTGATGTGAATATGTGATGAAGTTAAACGAATAAGTGATATACTTGGCTATAGACACTTCTTACTTTTGGACCGTGTGGCATGTAGTTACTATTTGCTTAACTTAGCCTCTATCATCTACTTGCTAATTTGCTAGCTAGAACTTACTACTTGTTTAACTAGTCTCTATCATTGTGTTATATAGTTAAATTTACTTGTTAAGCCACTAATGTAATTTCATTATGGACATGTAGTATGGCTGATTGATCCTTATACGTGCGATATATATGGGTTTTGTTATCGTGCATTATCCGACTAAATATTCGAGACCGAGACTTACTGTATTCGGAGTGACTTGTTTCTATGTTAAGAGCTTCGTTCGTCAGCAATACGGCCGCGAATATACAACACATTATCAGCACGATAGCCTTCTACAGCACATGTCGTCGGCCAAATCGATGCCTTTGCGTCGTGGTCATCGTCGCCTTAGCGCAAGCTCATCAAAGAAGATAAGCACGGAACAACCTCAGCGCCTTCGCACCATGGCCGCTGCTGTCCGTCTCTATGCACGTACTACAGCCTCATTGGCAATGTCAGGTCAAGGCCGCCTCCGCTTGTGCATGCGGGCGAGGTAAGGGCTTTGATTTCGTCCTAGGTGATGATGGAGCGAAGATTGCCACCGCAACCACCGTCCATGGCAAGGACAAGGTAGGACACCAGGTGCGCACCACCATAGCATCGGTCCAGGACCGAGCGGGCACGCGGGCACCGTAGGACACCACCGCTGCCGTTGAGCCTTGCTGTCATCGCAACACCACTCACGAGTGCCACCACCGCTCCTCACGTCACCATAGCTGTGCGTACCAAGGCCACCACCACATGCCTTCACGTGTGCACATGCGTACGCTCTGGCCAGTTGCTCTAGGGTTAAGGGGAAACCCTAGTGGGCTGGCTACACGGGCAATGTAAAGGCCCAACTTGGGCCACTGGATTTTGGCCCATATGGTCCGGTTAGGATGGAATAAGACTGGCCTTGGCGCTTTTGTAGAAAAGCTCTTCAGCTTTTTTTTGAAACTAAGCACAAGTCCTTCGTTTATTAAAAAATAGGTCCTTTCGAGCCAAAATTTTACAAAGAAGACCATGGGACTTTCGAAATAAAGTACGAGGGCTTCTGCTCGATGGAAATTTGCAAATTAAACCTCAAAAGTTTTTTTTGGTTCTTTCATTTAAGTCTTTTGCAACTTATTTAAATACCAAAAATTGATTTTTTGTTAATTTGTGAGTATAGGATTTGTTCTATGCCTAGAAAATTATTGGAAATTTGTAAATTCAATATTTACTACTCATGCAAGTTATTTTATTATTGTAGCATATGTTTTGACTCATACGATACATGATGTGCCTATTCATTACCTTATTGTAATTGTTCTTGGTTGCTTTACAATATGTAGACAAGATGACCAAGAGACACTTTCGCTTGTTGGAGCTTGATGGTAGAATTATCCAATATGGCAAGCGGATGTCATGGGCTACCTCAACATCCATGGACATGGAGAAGCCACCACCGTGGTGCTAGAAGAACTGATGTTCAAAGAAGATGGCTCAGAGTACCTTTCATTAGACACGCATTTGAAGTTATAGGATTGGTTCATATATGAGAGACCCATAGGGGATATGGGAGCTTCGTGGATGTCTTTTGGAAAGTCTAGATGGATGACGCTCAACGTCTTTGGTCTCAAACCAGAATTCCCAATAAAGAAAGTGAAGCTTTCAAAAAAAGTGAACAAAAGAGAAAAAGACAAAAAGTTGGGTGTTTGAAAGGACACTACTCCGAGGAAAGGGTAAAAAGAAAAGGAAATCAAGAAAGCTCCTAAGAAGAAGGTCATAGTGGTTAAAGGCTTAAGTGTCAAATGCCCTAGATGTGATTACGCTCACATAGTGCGGTACTTCCACTCGCCGATCGGACTACTCACACAGAGTGGTCGGAAATTCCAATCGTCGACTACCCTGGTTCACTACCACGTTGGTCTCTGACCACGTTCAGATTGATCACACAAGTCTTTGACTACGTTGGTCTCCGACCACGTCGACTATGTCGATTGTTGACCACGTCAATCTTCGATCACACAAATCTCCGATCTCCTCATCAATCTCTTGACTATGTTGTTTTAATCACGTTGTTTCGATCACATCAATTTACGACCACATAGGTCTCGTCCACATTGGTTCGACCACGCCAGTTTCGACCACACTAGTTTATGACCATGCTGGTTCGACCACGCTGGTTTACAACCACGAAGGCCTATGACCACATTGATTCTAACCACGTTGGTTTACGACCACATCGATTCCATCCATGCTGGTTTATGATCACATAGATCTTGATAACGCTGGTTTTGATCACGTTGGTTTGACCAAGTCGGTTCGACCACTCTGGTCTTCGACCACATGAGCTCGATCGCTCTGGTCTTCGACCACTTGGGCTCGATCGCTCTTGTTCTTGACCACTTGATCTTCGACCACCAACACACGTGATAGTTCTGTGATTGCAATGCTGGTAGATCTAGTCTGCGGTAGTACCGTAGTTTATACTGCGGTAGTTCCGATTGTCTTGAGGAATGCAGATACTTCACTAGATTTTGCAAAACACATTTACAAACTTTAGTATCATGCATACAAGTAACAAACATGATTCCCAACAAATTGCAAAACACATTTGCACATTTTTAGAATTATGACACAAGGATTAAATATGAGTTTCAACCATTTACAAAACATATTTGCAAATACAAGCCTCATATCACAAAGAATGGAAATATGAATTTCAAGAATTTGCAAAACACATTTGCAATGTATAGTCCCATATTATAAGGATTCAACACATGAACTTCAACTATTTGCAAAGCACATTTGCAAATATAAGCCTCATGCCAAAATGAGCTATAAGAGGTGAGGTTGAGCTATCAACACATGATGAGACTCAAACTGTTAGACATGACTCCTCTTAATAGTATGGCAACCTATACTAAATCGGCTCTTGGGAATTTTTGATAGTCCTCTTCCTTTTCAGGATTTTCGAGAGGATGGTGCATCACACACATCCGACGACGATGTCGAAGAATGAGCAAACAACATCTTCAAAAGGTAATAGAAATGAGCAATTCTAGTGGTCTTCTTGAGCCAATTCTTGAGCGGGAAAAAAATAAAAATAACCCCTCGAGCAATATGAAAAGTGGTTTCAGTAATATTTTCATACTAATTCCAATTATAATCAAGCACAATAAAGCATAAACACAGCAATATGAAAATGACATGAATATATATTTATTATCTCTCGAAACAGATAAACTATTCAAGTCATTAACAAATGGCAATATGCTGAATAGTACATAAAAGTAGGCATTAAGAATCTGCATAATGCAGTTAAAAGTATGTCTTTGCTCTTAGGTAAGGAGTTGCACAAGTTCTGAACTTGGTTTTCTTCCACTCTTGTCAATATTTCAATGATCACAGTGACAATTTCTTAAAAATTCTGCTAGATTGTCTAATTGAATATTATCTCAGTGTAGTATCAATGTCAAGAGCATGAAGAATCAACAGATTTTAGTAGAAATCAAAAACAAGTAACAGAAATGAGCTACTGCAGAATCAACATATATTTGGCAAAGCCAAAGGACAGAAGTAAGCAATACTGAGCAGGAGACTAAGGACTAGCTATTGACAAAGCTACCGACTACACTGCACAAAAGTATACAACTAGCAAATGTGAATTCAAACTAGCAGAATAATCCTATATTTTCACTGAGATTCTAATCTTGACAAATTTCCTCATTGAGCAAGCGAAAACCCACAATCTATCATACAATAGTTCTCCCAATGCCAACCGACAATTAGATTTCAGAGATAATAAACAGAGAAACTAGCATGACTAACTAATGTACAATTAGATCTCACAAAGAAATCAAGAACATAAAGTAAAGCTCATTGTGCAACTCAGGGAGGCAGCGTGCTCGGGGGAGGCGGTGTGCTCAAGGGAGGAGCAGTGCTCCGGGAAGGCGACATGCTTAGGGGAAGCGATGTGCTCGGGGGAGGAGGAGAGCGCTGGGTGTGGGCGAGGAGGGTAGTCGAAGTCGGGGGAGGTAGTGACGGGCTCGGGGAAGGCGGCATCAGGCTCCAGGGAGGTGGCGTGGTCAGGGGAGGAGGAGGGCATCAAGCGAGGGGAGAAGGACCACCGGAGTTGGGGTAGGTAGCAATGGGCTCAGGGGAGGTAGCGGCATTAAGTGGGGGCTAGGGTTGTAGCGTTAGTACAGTGGGAAAAACCCTAGAGTGCAATATATATTGGGGAATAATCATAGATGGTTCTAGTTCAGAACCATCTGTGATAGTTATCATCACAGACGGTTCTAAATAAAAACCATCTGTAAAAGAAATAATATAGCCTTATGATTGTCTCTTGGATCTTGATCGAAAAAATATTTCTAATTGTAATAGAGAGCATTTGTGTCATCAATACATGACAATCATGAGACTTCATACCAATTAACTTCAAATCTTCCATCGAAACAAGTTTCTTCATGTTGGCAGAGTAACCAGACATAACTTTCACACCATGCAACACATTGACACAGTTCAGTTCTCTCGGCCTTGGACAAAGTGTAACAAACAGGGGGAAGGTAAGTTTGTCCTTTATTAGTTTTTGTCGGTGCTAACTCAGGTCTGATGTCTATATCAACCAAGTTAAGTTGTGCGTTGACAACATTCCTTATTTTGTCACGAATGTTAAGAGACCAATCAAGTTGTCACATATATTCCTCTCTACGTGTATGACATTGATGTAGTGGCGAACTTCTAGGTGCTCCCAATAAGCTAAGTCCCAAAATATTGATCTCTTCTTCTAGACATTCTTCTCACAGGTCATCGATTTACGTCCATTTTCAAGTACAACATATAAATCTTTAACCATATCATAGATCTATTTTCTGCTTAAATGCCTTGGAGCTGAACTATCCTCCTTCTCTCTGTCAAATTATTTCTTCATCCTAGGGAATGTGTGAGCCCTCCGAAAGAACCTATGGTGGCGTATGCACACAGTTTTGCGTGAGTGCTTCAACCACACACTTGTAGTATCATATAAGCAGTGAGTACAAGTTTTGGCCTCTTTTATACTCTGGCCTGACATTAGTAACGACCGGATAATCATTTATGGTGCAGAACAATAAGGAGTATAAAGTGAAGTTCTCTCGTTTGTACATATCCCATATCTGTATCCTTTCGATCCACAGTATTTTTAGATCTTCCACCAACGGTGCTAAATACACATCAATATCATTCCCATATTGTTTCGGCCCTCGGATAAGTATCAACAATAAAATATACTTCAGCTTCATACACAACTAAGGAAGAAGGTTGTAGATGTAGAGAATCACGGGCCAAGTGCTATATTGGCTGCTCATGTTATAGAAAAAATTCATTCCATCTATACTTAATCCAAACCTTATATTCCTTGGTACTACAGTGAAGTCTGCAAACCTCTTATCGATGTTTCTCCAGTGGACAGAATCAGCAAGGTGTCTTAACATTCCATCCTTCTTACACTCCTCTGAGTGCCAACGCAACAATTTGCCTCCTTTAAGTTCACAAAAAAATCACTTCAAATGGGTAATTACAGGAAGATACCATACCACCTTAGTAGGAGGTCCTCTCTTCGCCTCTATTCCCTCACCGTCATCTGATTGATTCTTGCACTTATATCGGGAGGCATTGCACATCGGACATACATGCATATTTGCATACTCTTTATGGTAGAGGATACAGTCATTCAGACATGCATGTACTCTTTCTACTTTTATTTTCAATGGACAAAGAACATTCTTAGCTCTGTAGGTGGTTTTGAGCAACTCGTTTCCCTTCGAAAGCATGTCCGCTAAAAGACCTAACAGTGCTGTGCTGTGAAAGTCTTATCGGACCAACTGTTGCCTGCCTTCAATTTAGCAGTTCAAGCACAGCTGAGAACTTTATGTACTTTGACTAGCAGTACATGAACAAAGATTTCTCCGAGTCCTTCATCAAGTCTCGGAATTTAACAAACTCTCTCTCGTCACAGTTCCCTTCTACATCGCGAAGCATCTGATCCAGATTGTCATCATGCAACCTATCTGAATCGAAATCATAATCGACATCATCTAGCGGCATATCATTGACTTTGTCAGCAATGCCATTATTACTACCTTCCTGTGTTATCTGCTCTTTACCATGACTGGTCCAACGTGCATACCCCTTTTTGAAACCCCTTCGAATCAAGTGCGCTTCAATCTGCACTCGGTTCTTAAACATCTTTAGATTCTCGCAATCAATGCATGGACAATACATATATTTCACCCTCTTATTCAACATATCCTCCTCGGTAGTTCTTGTAAAAGCAGATATGTCATTAATGTACTCTTCACTCACACAGTTCCTAGCGTACATCCAGCTTTGGTCCTACGTTACGCATATAACAATTTAGTATTAAATATTGAATTAATTAATCAGTATACAAGATATATACGATCTAAAGTAGTTATATGTAATTTCTCAACTATCAATGCGTCGAATCTTTAGGAATAGTGACAATGAGATTTGATAAAGAAAACAAATATACATGTAATTTCCTTTTTGGTTTTGCTATTTGTAAGTTGCTTGATTTTCCTCGTCTTTGGATGTCTAATTCTAATTTTGCTCCGATGGTTCCAAAGTCATTTTGTATTAATGATTTTACACATATTTTGTAAGAAAATAACTATATGTAGCAAGAATATTTAATTAAATTGAATTAAGTACAAATAGACTATGAATTTACTAAACCCTAAACTATGCTAGATGTAAATAATCTTCTCTATATATTAAGCTAGCTCGATCTAAACCACATTCAATTCTTCTTTCACCAAAAGAAATAGATCTAAATTATAATGCAATTAGGAACAAATTACTTACCATAGGTTGTCAAGAAATGAATGGATCTACATTCACTCTTGCCAAACAGTCTCCTTTCAACAAATGGCTGCCTCAAAGTTCCGCCTCCAGCTCAAAGCAGTAGTTTAGATCTAGAGTTTAAGACAGAGGATTGACAGGTGTACGCACAATTAATATAGTGAAATTAACACAGATGGTTTTAATAAAAACTATCTGCAATGACCTAATTATCACGGACGGTTTCTAATACAAACCATCTATGAAATATCACAGACGGTTCAAACTTAAAACCGTCTATGATATTTGATAATATCACAGACGGTTCTTGTTAATAACCCTCTGTGATACTTTACAGACGGTTTTCACCATGAACCGTCTGTGATATTAGCGCTTCACAGGCGATTTTTATTGCTAGAAGCAACACAAACTGTCTCTAAACTAAAACCGTCTGTGATTATATTTAATACTAATGGTTTTGGTTAACCGTATGTGATGTGGCGTCTAGTATTAGCCTTTTTCTAGTAGTAATTATAAAATCTGCCTATAATCTATTACTTAAATATAAACTTTGCCTATAATCTATTACTCTCTGTAATTGCTCATACACTCCAATAGCAAATGCTCATTGACTCTGTCATCGAGTGAGAGATCAGTCAATACACTTATAAGCACCCCCGATCAGATTTGAAGATTACTAAGAATGCGAAGGGATGCAACGAGAATCACACACGAATAGATGGATAAGTGTATTGCATATGGTATCTAGGGTTATAAAATGGCCTCCCCTCTTCACTTATAAAGGGTCTTATTTATAAAGTAGGAGGAGGAGATAAGTGAAGTTACAAGTCCGCATTTAGGGTTGTAGGATCATCGACGGCAATCAGAGGGGGTGAATGATTGCAATTTGCAACAGAAACTTTCTTTTAAAAATCTGTTGTCTCTCGTTCGTTTCACCTGAGAAATAACTAGAGTAAAAACAACCACAGAAGACACAAAAGAAAAAAAAAACCTTAAAGAAAGAAAAATATTATTTTTACTTTCTTTTAATACTGTTAATAATTTTGTTTTTCTTATGTTGCATGCTACTGCTCTCTTGATGAACCGAAGAAAACAAACTGTGGCTATGCCTTCACTTCACCTGTGGATTACTGTGATCAAACATGAAAAAGTAATAAACAAAGCTATGACTTCAACCTGCGCATTATTGTGATCAACACCAAAAAGTTACACATAGAGCTATGACTTGACTCTCTCTCTCTCTCTCTCTCTCTCCTCTCCACACGTTGGATGGAAAAAGAAAAACAAAATGATGTGTTGCTTCTTGCTTTGTGTATGCTACGGAAAAACCGAGCGCATAAGGATGTGTTTGATTTGAGGGATAGGGTGGGATGGAATAAGATGGTTCCTTTGACCAAACCTATCTATGTATTTAGTTTGAGGGATGGGGTGGGATGGAATAGTCCAAGTGGGATGAGCCTGTGCAAATTTAGAGAATATTCTTCTTAGATGCTGGACCATGTGGTTCCACCTTTTTGTGGAACCATCTCATCCTATTCCATCCCATCCTATTCCACTTTCATCATCGCAACCAAACACATCCTAAATGACTAAGTGACAAAGTGATCTGCCGCTGGTTCCCACGTAGATCAAGAAAAGTTGTTTGCTGGTTTTGTCGTCCGTGGATCGAAGCTCCGTGAAGCTCCGCACGAGTCGGGAATACGCCGAGACGCCTTGGAAATCACTGCGATGAGTGCGATCTGGTGATGCACACGCAGTGCCTCAACTTCAGTAAATTCCACGTCGCGCACAAGACGAGCAATGAAGCCGATGTCTCACCGCACGGTGAACAAGATAAGAACAACTTGAAGGAAAACACGCCACCGGCCTCGTTTTTTATTTACGAATCATGCGGCTATAAAGTACTCTTCCTAAGTACCTCTAAATCCTAGCACGAAAATAGCATCCCCAAAGTCACGAGGTTAGCCTCTAACCCCATCTCTATTATAGTCTAGGGCCCAAAATATGGGTGAGTCTAAGCCCACAAGTTCTAATCTAATTCCAACGATAAAGGGATCCAATCTTCATGTGCTCTAGTGTGAGCCGACCACCTCGTGACATTCTCGACCGTCTGGACCTCAGATTTGCCCTTCCTAATCCGGTCTTCCTTGTTACTGATTATGATCGTCTCCACGCTCAACCTGCACATGCAAAGACCAAAGAGCATTTTCGGCACAAGTTTTCACTAACTTGACCGATATTAGTCCACACGCACACGTACACGTCTCGAATAACAATACTAAGCAATGTTGTCAATTATTCATCATCATAAAAATCCTAGACATAGCAACAAGGTCTAACAAGGGTCTAGCTTACTCCTAAGGGTACTTTCGTTATTGACACTGTGTGGGTCCCGCAGCATCCGAGGGACTCCGGAGTCGATCTGTCCAAGGTTGCCCTCCGAACTCCATCTTGGGTTAGCTTCCGGGCCTCGTCCAGTGTAGTGTGGACCCCATCCGGAGTGGACTTCAGATCTTGGCCATAGTTGGTCCCCGGGCACCATCTTGGTTTCTCGGACCCCATTCATGGCAGCACTCTAGACCTTGTCCAGGGTTGGTCCGTAGCTTTGCCCGATGTAGGTCCCTCGATGTGTGATATCACATCAAAATTGTCGTAGGCTCGAGGTAGCGCAGGGACCCTCCCCAATAGGCTCATTGTCATAGTGCCTTGTGCCTATAAAGGTACCTATAAAGTTGATCTCTTCCATGCTCAACCATCTCTGTTCTGATATTCCTCTTTCTACTTGTTACCCTTGTATGAATGAGGTAGCTGTGTTATGATCTCCAAATCCTTTTTATCTTTGCTCTTTTTCTGAGGTTGCTACTTGCTAGATTAAGAAGCTCCAACTGGGGGCATGTTTTCTTCCGTAGTTCCAAATTTCCCCTTTCTGTCTGTTGGGACCTGAGAACTTATTTTCATTCTGCGTGATTGTGCAGGTTGCAGTTCCAACGAGTGGTAAGAAGGATTGATCTTTGGATGGATCTACGGCTTCTTAAGTGTTCCATGACACATAAGCTTAGGTTTGCAGCTTGCAGCAACATGTTGTTGGCAACTTCTGAAATATAAAAGACAGAAACGAAGTTAATTAACGAGGCTACTTGTACACTGGGTTCATCATGCATACAAGCATATTGTTGCAGCATGACTTCAGTCTCGACTATTTACCCTGCTGAAGGCATCT
This sequence comes from Dendrocalamus sinicus, assembly GCA_036346575.1. NCBI lineage: Eukaryota > Viridiplantae > Streptophyta > Magnoliopsida > Poales > Poaceae > Dendrocalamus > Dendrocalamus sinicus. Next base: position 25,874,790 of record CM070672.1, on the reverse strand, counting down.
GCTTTCGTTCTAACTCAGAAAATTTTAATGCTTTTGGAGCCTAGCATAAAGCTCTTCTTAGATATGGTATGCATTGGGTTTATTGCTGCTGACTATAATTTTTACATGTTCTTGGTTGCATCTTATTATATGATGATCTTGTTTGGTATCTTTATCCCCTTTTCTTGGAGCAATGCAAAATCTTGTCATCTACCATCCATAGACTTACCTTTGAGCCGGTTCGTTTTTGTCATGGAATGCTTCCCGTTATATGCTTTGCATTGGATGGAGCCATTTCATTTAGAAAGAGGCTTCTCTGCCCTTTGAACCATTGGGACAACCAAGGTAAGAGGAGGTGTGCGCGCCCAGCCCGGCCCGGTGGCCGTCTTCTGTCCCCGGCGGCGTACTACGTTCTTGTGTCTTCCCCCTGAGGGTGCTCGGTGCTCGTTCCGTGCCCCGCAGCTCCGGCGCCGGCCATCTGTTCGACGGAATGCCTGAGTGACTCAAGAACAAGAAGGCGCCTGCCACCGCGGCGGGCGGCGAGGACCGCTTCGGCGCCGTCCCGGCCGGGATCCTCCAGCACGTGCTGTCCTTCCTGCCTGTGCACGACGCCATGCGGACGTGCGTGCTGTCCCGCCGCTGGCGCAACCTCTGGAGGTCCACGCCCGGCCCGCGCCTGGAACTTGAGGTGTTCAGGAGCGCGAGCATTGCAACAAGTTTGTCAACCATCTGCTGCTCTTACGCGACCGCTCGCCTCTGGACAAGTGCGAGATCAATCGCTACCCGTCCTGTCTCTATCGATCCGATGGCATAGGTATTGAGCAATTCCCATACGCCATTGTGTGGATCCGGTATGCTGTAATGTGCCAAGTTCGGGCGCTCAAAGTTGTCTTCCCCGTCGCCGGGGCCAGAAGTTACTGGTCGACTCGCCTCTCATCTCCCGGCACTTGACGTCCTTAAAGCCTGAGTGTGTAGGGTTGAATGACTGCTCTATGGATTTCTCGAGCTGTCCTGTGCTGGAGGATCTAAAGATGAAATATTGCAGAATTTCCGCCATCAAGATGTCGTCCAGTATCGTTTCGCTTCAGCTATCTGATTCCACTGGCAGGATTCCTTTGCTTGAAAGCATGCCATTGCTAGTAGAAGCATTTGTCAGATATGATGATGAGTGTGAGGATTGTTGTGATTATAGCAGCTCTGGGGATCGTGGTGTTGAGAACGGTCATGCTTGTGGTCTTGTTGGCAGTTACCAGTGTGTGCTTCTCAGAGGTCTGTCCGAAGCTTCAAATTTGGAGTTAATAGCTGCTCGTCACGCGGTATGCCTGCACTTATATTGTCGTTTGCTATCCACTGTCTCTCTTGCAGTATTTGTATGATTATATCCAATTATCCAGTGTTAGACATGAATAAAAGCACACAAACATGTTGCTCATATTCATTGCCACCATTTGGTGCTTCCATTTTACTAAAATGAAAATGTGCTTTCATTTTACTAAAATGAGAATAATAGATGTAGATCACATGCTCAACTATTGGATATTAATCTCATCTCATCTAATCATATTGTCCCTCTTGATTATTATCAGGAAATCCAGCTGTTCAAGCTCTCTCTCCTCTTGAAGAAGGGCGTACAAGAAGCAGATATTATATTCCTCAATCTTATATCAGTAAGTCTTCTGAAGTCCTGATTATTTTTCTTTTCACTGTATATTGGACATTTTTGTAGTTCTCATATGGATTGCACAAGTGTTCTTTGAAGCTCATAGATGATGTTTGTGTCATCAATGAATATCAGTCATGGAAACCATTTTTTTGTGATGAGAAAAATCGTGTCAGATAAGCTGATATTTCTTTTGCTACCCAGTGTGACTTATCTCATTCATCAGATTCCAGCCTTTTAACTTAACTGGCATGTCTGCGCATATCCTATCATTAGTAATGCAAGGAATTAACCGGTTCTCTCCTCTTAAAACTGTGCAGGCTTTTGTGAGAATTGCCCAGACATACCGAGTCCTGCCTGCGGCATTATCTCCAATTTTTTGAGAAACTTATTTTAGCTTTTCTAAACTCTCAAATGCCATATTAATGTGTTCATTACCAGAAACTGTGTATCATGGAACATTACAGACCGAACTCGCCTCTTTAACATAATTGGAGTAGTTCCATTTTTGAGGTGCCATCAAATGTCTCCTTTTGAAAGCAGTTTCTTCTCCAGCCTCTGTTCGTACAGGATTCTGTTTGATCCAACTCTAATTTTTTTTCTCCTTTATTCTGTGATTCTGTCACGTTATATGACGGCTTAGCTTACAGGTCCCGATTACGATCTGGAAGGTCATTGCTTATGTCACCGAAATACCACTATAGTAGTTATGAGGCACAGTCCTCGATGCTTTTCCCTTGTCTTCTTGAAAAGGTGGCAAATTTGCTGATATCTTGTTATTTTCCAAAAGATTGCTGGTATGGTTCGATTGACCTTTTTCTTCATTTTCAGTCCATATCATGTTTCTTGGAGCCATTGTTTTAGATAATATTCATCGAATGCGAAACTTTCACCCTACATGTCATCTAAAATTGTTAGCTCGTGAAACTCATTTGCCTGCTCATTCCGAGCCACATCCATACTGTGTTTCTGTAATTCAAATGGCAAGTGAATGGAAACAATAAGTTTCTCTTGCTTGATCACCTGAGTTATAATTAGAAACCTAAATGGCTGGATTCCACTTGGCTCCACGCACTACACAAACAATTCACATGCAAAGCAACACCGTCTGTTCAACTAATATGTTCTTTCCGTTCCATTCCACTCTTGAACAAATCATGAAGGCTAAAAAGCAGGCCATATTTTATCCTATATTGTTAGGTAGTAGGTATCATGCGAAGCAAACAGCTACGGTACATTAACCTCAAAAATATATTAGACGTAAATATTGTTAAGGGTATAAACGTCATTTCCTAACTTCTAGGGTTTGGTCTCCTGTACACTATATATTGCCTTTTGGGCTATGCAATATACTTGACCAGCATTTTATCCCTTCATCCTACTCTTGTAACATGGTATCAGAGCAAGGTTTCAAACCCAGCTCACCTCTAGCTCGTCTTCCGCTGCTGCCCCCGGGAGGAGCTAATCCCGGGGGCGGCCACTGCTCGCAGCCGTCGTCTCGCGCGCGCCGTCGCCTGCCCTTGCGCTCGAGCCGCAAGGAGAAGCGTGAGAGACGCGCGACGCGGCGACGCGGCCAGGCGCATGGGGCGGCGGCGCGGCGGATGGCCACCTCATTGGGCTGCGCCGACCCGCCGCTTCCTCGTCTCTGGCTGCCGTCATCCTTGGGTCATCGACTTCCCACCGCCCTAGGCCTCTGGCTTCTCCCACCGTGCTCGCGCTTGCCTGCGCCCGGACCGAGCTTCGCCAGGGAACCCTGCGCCAGATCTGGCACGTAGGTGGCCGGATCTAGACGTCTTCGCCGCCGCCGAGCTCGGATCTGGCCTCGCCCCGCTGGATCCGGCCGCCTCCTGCCCGGATTCGCCCGCTCCTCCTTGGCGTTGTCCCAGATATGGCCGTCGCCGCTCGGATCCGACCGCGCCTGCTAGGCGCTGTCTCGGACTCGGCCACCTCTCCTAGATCTAGCCGCCGAATCCGGCCGCCGCCGCCGCCGGATCTCGCCGTCGCTCGTCGAGGAGCCGCCGCTTATTTTCCTCGCGCACGCAGGAGGAGTGAGTGTCGCGACGGAAGATCGGGAGGAGTGAGTATGAGAAGTGAGAGAGAGCATAGATGGCGATGGTCGCTCGAGTTCGCTTTATACGCCGTCGTTGTGTCCTTCAGTTTTAAGTCTTCCGTTGCGTCCATCCAAATCCGTAGCTTCTCCTTCATATCGTCAAAGCTATGCGAGTCCACAAAATTTCATCGATCAGTGATCGCTTTGCTATACACGTTCATCCTCTCGGATGGGTGTGGTTCTCTTCTTCCTTTCGCATAGTCGCAGCATTGCTTTTATCTTTGAACCACTGCGGATCGTAGAAGTCTCTATGATCTTGCCGCTTCTCTTTGAGCCACCGCCCGAGTTTCTAAAGCCGCGCTTCTTTTGCATCGCGCCTCGTTGCGCTTCTTGTGCACTCGCGCCGCCATCTCGGGCTTTGATCTGTGCCGCTATGCTTCTATCTCCCTTTTTGGCTTGATTCGACATAATTTTCCAAGAGCCGCACGCAACGACATCTTCAAGATATGGATTTTGGATTTTCCCTATTGTAGTGTTAGCCCTTTTCAAATGCAATGCTATTGCATATGCTTTGCATTTGAAGAGGGGTATTAAGGGTATTTAGGTCTTTTTTCATATGTCTAGGGTTTGTGTCCTTATGTCCTCTTTGTATTATATATATGCCCTATGGGCTATTGCAATACAACAACTATTCCTCTTTACAAATGCAATGCTATTGCATATGTCTTGCATTTGAGAGGGGTGTTAAGGGTATAAACGACATTTCCTAGCTTCTAGGGTTTGGTCTCCTGTACACTATATATTGCCCTTTGGGCTATGCAATATACTTGACCAACATTTTATCCCTTCATCCTACTCTTGTAACAAATATCTCTTGATATCTCGTTGATCATATGGCCATCTGGTAGGCACAAGTTTGTCAAGAAAGCCAAACTCACAAAAGGAAAGGAAAACAAGTGGACTGTTGCCTTGGTGCGTCATCCTCCACAATCTCTCTCCCTTTTGAATTGACAACTACTAACAGAAAAGATTACATTAGGGCATGTACAAACAGAGGATATTACAAGAGGTGTGACTGTTTCAGAACGTACAACAGATGCGGCCATCGAATGACCCCAGTAGTGAAATTGCCGGGTGTCATTTGTCCTATGCATTTCTCTACATTACTCTATTGGTGCGTGAACCAGTGATACAAGCCTAGATTACACCTTCACTGGTGTAGCATAGAGAAGGGAAACATAGATTTCCTATTCCATGGACAAGGTGAAACTATTTTGTGTATGATCAGTCATTGCATGCATCTTGCACAAATTTAGGTATGCAAAGTTGGTTCTTGCATTGCATTAGCTCCCTACTGGTCTGACATGCTGACCAGCTGATATGAACAGATCATTAGAGGAGTACTTTCCCTTTGGATGGTGGCCATGGCATGATCTTATTCTTGGCTAATTCCATTTTTGCTCTTGTTTGCCCTCAAGAAACCATAGCACCCAATTCTCTTTCTGCACCAGACAAAGGAGTTTGTTAGAGCATGAAAGTTTGGCGATCAAAATCTTGTCATGAGCTGAATTAGATATGTTCTAGTCGCTAGTGGGAAGAAGATGATTAGATTAGTAACTGCTGAACAGGACATAAAGCATTTATGCAATGATTAGGATTCAGGTGACAAGAAGCCGGCCTTAAGCTTTTCAAAAAGGAACAAGAACGAAAGTAGGCAACATGAAGAAAGATCCTACAAACTTAATTTAATCAGAAATTAGATGTACGATTGGATTCCATGCAACATCCAACTGTGCCTAAACTTATTCAAATGACCCCGCAAAGATGTAACATTATTCTGAGATAGTTCAGCAAAACTAGAAATAAATTAATGATGATCATATTCAGGGTTATTAAGGCGACGCTTAGGCGGTAAGGCGGTGAGGAGCGCAGGCGTGCCGTCGCCTTGCTGAAGTTCTATGGGATGAGAGGGGGTCAAAGGGAACTGTCAGGTCGCGGAGGCGTCGAACCCTAGCGCGTCCCGCACGACGGCGCCAGCGAGGCGGCGGCGGCTCGCCTCCGCGCGCGAATGTGCGTCGCCGAATGGATCGAGGTCCTCCAGCGGCGATGGTGGCGGAGAGCTGCGAGTTCAGCGTCGGAGGAGGACCGACCCACCGCCGTCGTCGGCGCGAGGTGCGGAGCGAGAGGAGGCTGCGAAGCGAGGCGCGGAGAGTCTTTGGCAGAGGAGGCGCGGAGGTGCGGGAAGCGAGGCGGCGGAGGTGCAGAAGAAGCGAGAATGCATATGGCGAGCTCTCGGCGTTGCGGCAGGTTAAATGGAATGGATCGAGCTCGGCGTTGCGGCTAGGTTAAATGGAATGGATTCCGAATTGTTGTGGCCTTTTATGATTTAGTCCTCTGTTTCTAAAATTACGAATAAACCCTTCTCAATAGATTTCTTCTTGTTTGAACCTCCTCAATGAATTTATTCGATTTAGACCTCCTGAGCTCTATTGCATGGTAATTTAGATACATATGTGCTGCTAAAATGTTTATTTTATTTGCTGTCCCTTAACGCCTTAGGATGTATCCTCGCCTCGCGCCTTACCGCTTAAAAGGTGTGAGGGGGTGGCTCGCCTTACCTCGCCTTACCACCTTAATAACCTTGATCATATTTCAAGGGATAACAAGCACTAGCCATAATCTTGATTGCTAATGTGATGCTTGGAATCCAAAGCATAACCAACCATGCTTAAGCGTTCCATTAGACAAGGGCAAGATTGTCAACATTAACAGCCATATGCAAATTTTGTTTTTTAAAAAAATCAGAGACAACACATCTGGGGATTTTAACACAATGAGAAAGCAAATAGAAGACTTCAAAATGATCATGTGAAGTCATGGCGCCTTTGCCAAGAAGACTGCTGAGTAGAAGAAATTGACTGCTAATTTAGGTTTTGATGAAACAAGCACGGACTTCAAACTATGGCTCTTTGCCGTGTAATATGCTTTCCATCTTCATGACTTCACACTAGCTTCCAGAAAGAGGTGCAGTGAATTGTTGTGGCTTGTTTCAGATGGCTTCGGCTTCTTTTTTTTTTTTTGGCTTACAGCTTTTTTAAGCCAGAAGCTACTTGGAACACTCGGCTATTAATTTTGGTTTTTGGCTGTTTTTGGCTTTTTTTCTTTGCATTTCCTCCCCTTTTTTCCTTTGCATTGTCCGTAGAGATATAACGGTGTTTTAACTTTTTTCTTCATTTTCTATTAATTGAATGACTCAGAAAAAAAACTAACAACTGCTACGGTACAATTTCAGTACGAAAGCACAGCCGGAAGTCGGTTGAAGCAGCCCCTTAGCAGCCTGAACTGGACAATTTTCACATTGAACATATTTGCTGACACAAGGGTTATGCTTTGACCAAGTCTATTACTATCTACAGCCTTGAATTTTTTTTATGTGGTTCTCTGTGTGCCTCTGACCTAAGAATTTGGTTGTCTTTTTTCCCCAAACAAATATGTTCTAGAACAACTGAACAACTAATCGTCTCTTTCATCTTTTGGAAGAGTTTATTTATTGGGTTAAAACAGGTTTAAGTGCAAAAACATTACGACAAGGGGTGTTTGATGACAAAACCAAGCTTTTCCTTATCTTCTTTATGAAGGAAAAATTCTACAATAGTGAAATGTGACAGCTTCTTCTTAAATTCCAAAAGTTTTCAACTGCCGTTCTGATACGGAAATAAATTCACGAAAACTCCAAGCAATTCCTAAGAATATCAATAACGAGATTCAGAGAAAAACAAATCTAGAACTAAGAAATTAAATCAAACTTAGCTCGCCCTCTAATCGAATGCAAAACTACTAATATATTCAAACAAACTCAGATTTGTCTCTTTTTCTAAAAAAGGTCTCTTTTCTAAAAAAGGGCAACTTCCGAAAAGAAAAAGGTTTGTAAAAAATTGAGCAAACTCCCTGCCTCTACTACTGCCCCAAATCGTATTCGTGGAAATGAAAGAGAAAATATAATGAATAAGGTTGGGCTAAAATTTGCTGAATAAGCTTGAACTAAAATATGGCCTAATTAAATAAGTTAATTACCTGCTCCTACTCCTTGTTGGAGCTTTTGGATTGCTGCTGCCATTTCCATTTGTGCTGCTGCTGCTGTTGCTGCTCCTACTGGTCCTGCTGCTGCTCTCTGCCTCGCTGAACTCGCTCTTCTTCCACCGCTCCTCCTCCGCCTTCTCCTTCTTCCCCTGCTTCTTCTTCTTCTTGCCGTCGTTGGCTGCGGCGGGCTTCGGCGACACCTTCTTCTTCCCGCGGACGGAGAGCGGGAGGAAGAGCTTGATGAGCAGGCCGGTGTCCAGGCTCACGCTCCGCTCCATGCTCCGGCTCCGCGTCCTCCCTATCGTCCTCTGCTTCCTCGCCTTGCCCTTCCCCTGTTTCTTGGCGACGCCGCCGCTCTGTCTCTGGGCCTCCTCGTCGACCATGGCCGCCGCGACGTCCTTCTTGGTTTCGTCTTCCTCTTGCTCTTGCACGGCGGCGTTGGTCTGTGGAGGCGGCGGCGGCGGCGGCGAGGATGGGGACTCGACGATGTCGCGGAGGAGAGCTCGTAGGCAGACTCTGGGAGGCCGCGGACGAGGTCGAGCATCTCGCGGCGGTAGCCCGCGATGGCCCGCGCCCGCGACGGGGAGCTGCCGGTGGATGCCGGGTAGAGCCGGTGGTGTTGGTGCGCCCAGAGCTGCGGCAACGGCGTGCCGGAGCCGGAGTCCGGCGAGCCGAGCCGCGACGCCTTCAGCCACCGGAAGTCCTCCTCCCCGGCGCGCGGCCCCAGCGGGTTCGCCGGCGGCCGCGGCGGCAGCGCGTGCTCTGCCCCCCGCTCCGGCGAGCCCCCCGGGAAGCTGAACTCCTGCCGCGGATGCCCCGACGGCACGGCCATCTCCACACTCCACAGAGAGAGAGAGAGAGAGAGAGAGAGAGAGAGAGGTGACGCGCGGAGAGGTAGGTAGAGAGGACTGGAGAGCTGGGTGGTAATAATGGCGCCTTGTAGCCGCAAGCACGAGAGGAGAGAGAGAAGGGGAGGAGGTGTGGAAAGCGATGGCGGGTGGGTGCATGGGGTTGCAAGGTCTTTGTTGCCGCGAGTTTTGAAGGCTGGTGAATTACACCGCTGCTGCGTTCGGCGCCGAGAGCACGGCGAACGCAAATGCGTGCAAACAGCGTCGTTCCGGCGGGTCGCACACCCCCCGTCAGGTGATAAACGGAGACAGTACGAGCCATTCACACTCACCGGCTCACACCAACACCGGCTGGGTTCTTCTGGTGCAGGTTCTAGCTTATCATTTTTTACTATAGTAATTAACTTTTAAACGGTATATTTTTTTAGATAAGGATATACAGTTAGATTGTAATAGATATTATACCAAGTTCAGATATATTGGTCAAAATCATATCACGACTGCTTTTCTCTCTGTATATTATTGCTCACAAACAGATAGAATTCAAAAACTATAAATCAAAAACTAAAATCAGAACTTAAAAGAACCAACCCGGCCAATGTGAGGTTTTGGTTACACAACAAGTTTTGTATTGCAAATTTACATATTACCGTTGCCAATGCGGTACGCGCCGTGTCGTTGGATGTCTGACCCGCAGTGGCTTCCGACTGATAGATGTTTGTGTACACCTTTCCTTTTCAAAGCAATGAACCCTCTGTGGCGTATAGTATTGATATATGCTATTACAGCTATGACTATAACGGCAATAGCGGTTGCGGATAGCGCAAATAGTGAACACTATGTTTTATTTTGTAATTATTTAGGTTGTGAACATTTATTTGGTATATTAATTATATAGGTAAGAGTTTTTAGCTAACTAAAATTAGTTTTTGATATAAAGAATTGAAAAGAAGGTATTTCATACGTTCAAAAATAGTAAAAAAAATCAATCAGCCTTTAACCAAAGAATTTCATTTGAAAATGTATAAAAGATAACTTGATCTTAGGATCATTTAAGTTCAAATATTCGGTACTTGAATTCTGGCTTACAATTTTAGATACTTTTACATTTTATATTCTATTTCAAGAAATCAGAATTTCTTTCTAGTGTTCAAAATATCAATTTATACATTGAATTCAACTTTTAAAATTTGACGCTTCAAAAATATTTTTATTTATGCTAATAAATCAAGTAAAATGTTTTTAGATTTTTGAAAAAAATAATGTATTTATATTTTAGATTTTAGGTTGGACATGTTATCAAAGTGTTATAAATTTGTAACTTTTTAGTTGCACTTTGCTTAACATTCTTGTTATATTTTTTCCTGTTCATATTGTATTCTACATAACATAGAAAGCAATAGAATTAGCATTTTTTCGATAGTACCACGATGTAGCATAGCCTCCGCAATAGTTTTCGCAAGTCGCTATAGCATTTTTTTGCCGTGTCACTATGATACCACGATAATTGCGATTTAAATCATTGAGAATTGCAAATATCTTAGTAAAGCTGCCAATGCATAAGGTTATATTATTAGTTTTCTTTTTTACATTTTGGTTATATGAACTACAATGAAATCTAGTGTGGGAAATATCTCTTGGCAATGTGGTAGAGTTGTGTGTATATGACTCCATCCACTTGGGTTTAAATTTTAGTGTTCATCTTTACACATAGCATTGACAAAATGTCTAAGAGGAGTGTTATAACATGAGTTGATTGTGTGGTCACTTAAGCCTAAACCAACGATACAAATAAAGAGAGAAGGCTGCCCATGACTACATCTTTCGTCTATTTTTCTACTTTTTGTGTTTCCATTCTTGACTGTCGGTAACATGACCATAATATTGCAACAGTGCTTTTTAAAAGCAATCATAATACATCGTTTTAAATTGGATAAATTGTTGGGGAACAGTACGTAGTTGGGCCAGAACAGGTACACAGGGCGGAAAACAGGCGCCCTGGGGCTCAGAGGCCTGGCACCCCCATCAATCGAGTAAACATATAGGACCAAGTATGTACTAATTACTCAAGGTGCAGTAAGCATCCTGCACATGTATGAACTAGGCTCTCCTCAGTGGGATTTATGATCACCACTCAAAAATGTCCAAGCCCAATAGAGTGCCATGCCCATGTACTTATAACAACTTAGTATTTTTCAGATTTTCATCTAAAAAATAAATTCTATGTTAATTTAGAGATAGAATTACCAATTAAAGAGGAGCACAAAATTCAGGATATTAGCGAAGGAAAGGAAAACACACAGTAATATTTTAAATAAAGCCACTTTTTGAACGTAGGAATTTCACAAGAAATTTTGTAGAAAAATTACGGTATTCCAAACGGGGCCTAAAAGTGGGGACTTGAAAAAGTTCTGCCTACTTGCATTCCTTGCGAATCTTGAAGTGAGCTAGTATATAACCAAAAGAAAAATATCGTGTCACCATGCTGCCATGTTCTGATAAAACCGACAAAGCTAAGTTGTGACTGGGGGTGATCAAATAAGACTAGAGATACTTGCATTGAGAATAAAATTGCGGCAATGTTGAGTCCTTATGATATATGATTTGCTATTTTGCTTACTAGTCGTAGAGCTAAATTTTAGTAAATAGATATGTATTTTTTTTGTATAGCCAAATATTTTTTTTAGTGCGTCTGGTTATCTACACAGCCCCCATATGCTTGTATCCTGGCTCAGCTTTGTGGCCATGGAGAACAGCAGGCAGTGGCTCCTAGGGATGGAAATGGATCAGATACGATTGAATAGTCTTAAATATAAATACGAATATATAGTTTTAAAATAAATACGAATACAAATTCAAATACGAACCGAATGTTGTAACAGATACGAATTTGAATCGAATATGTACTTAATTCGGTCGAATACGAATATCCTTCAACAACTTTTGTAACAAATCTCGGTAGAACAAATTCCTAGCGGTTTGGCCGGTTTTACACCAGTTTCCGAAATGGTTACCGGTTTCTAACCGTCCAAATTTAAATTTCGAATCATAAAATTCATTCGGATTTTTTTTCTGGGATTTCCGTTTGGCCACTGGGCTGGGCCGACTGACCGACAGGCATAGGAAACATTCACGTTTTCTCATATACAAATATCAAATAAAACGGATTATCTGTTACCGTTTCTCATCCCTAGTGTCTCCCCTGTGTTCAGGAGGCTGAAGACACAAATAGAGAGGTATTTGGGTCGTTTTGGCCGTGATCAGAGTATATGTGCCATATTGTTTAGTTGTGATTCACCATGCACATACGAGTCACACCAAACCAAGTCACCTAGACGAGATTGAGGTCCGACTCGCCAGACTCGATTGCTGTCGGCCTCCTCTCCAGGCTCCTAACCCTAGCTAGCATCGGCGGGCCACGGGCGGGGGCACGCGGCGGCGCGACAAGGACGGAGGTGGTGGGAGCGTCGTTGGCTGCAAGGCGTTGCAAAGGTCAGGCGCGGCTGAGGTTGTGTCGAGCGAGTAGGCCAGGTAGAGGCGACGGAGCGCCCCGCATGGCTGCAGGCGAGGGCGAAGTCACAGACAGGGTAGACTTCAGTCTGGAGAAAATTGATGATTTATCATCTTCAAGAATGGGCTTCGCACTTTTGCCACTCTCAACGTTGGCTTCGCAAAAATGCCATGTAGTACATTAATCCCTTGATTAGTATGCCATTTCATCCCTTTAATTCATTTTCTTTTTCTTTTTCTAATTTTAGGGACTGGAAAAGACCATTCTACCGACTAATTCCTCTTCTTTGTAATATCGGACGGAGGGTCTTTTGTCCAGCGATCGCGTGGCGCCGCCAAGGCCGAGGCGTCGCGTCTTCTCTGCATCGGCCGGCGCCGTGTGACCACCGTACAGCCAGCGCAGCGTCACGTGTAAGCGTAGCCGCGATCATCGCGCGTCGTTAGGGTTATTCATGCGTGTGACAAGTGCAGCATAAGTTCATTAAGTTGTACATGACAGTAATTCAGTATACGACTGGAGATTGTACAACAAACCGTTGCTTCTGTTTTCGGTTTTTAGAAATTCTTGTGCTATAGACGAGAAATTTCTATCTTCTCTTCTCTGATCTCTAGTAAGGTGCAGTAAGATTTCGCAATCTGCGATTTGATTTCGTTTGCTAATCACTAGGTGCGCAAAGCGAGTGCTCATCAAGACTGTAGCTTCCGTCCGATATTACAAAGAAGAGGAATTAGCCAGGGGTAGAATGATCTTTTCCAGTCCCTGAAATTAGAAAAAGAAAAAGAAAATGAATTAAATGGATGAAATGACATACTAATCAAGGGATTAATGTACTATATGGCATTTTTGCGAAGCCAACGTTGAGAGTGGCAAAAGTGCGAAGCCCATTCTTGAAGATGGCAAATCATCAATTTTCTCCTTCAGTCTGAGATGTGAAAAGATATCTAGTGTACAGGCCGGATAAATTTAATTCAGTCTAGGTAACATTTTTATGGTCCAGTCCAAATAGCATAATCATTCTACCACTAAGTCTGAAACGTAACTAAATTTTGGTTCCGTCACTAGCTGCAGGGTGCAGCAAGCTCAGGCGTGGCCAAGGAGAAGCTGAGAGAATGTGAATGACCGAAGGACAGGAGGAGAAGCGACCGGTCACTGGTGTGATATTTCCAGTGTAGAGGAGAAAATTTGGATACTTTTGCATGGTGAACTGATCACACCCTATACAAAACCGGAAGGTTTCGCGGCCGGCGAGGGCAGCCACGTCGCCCCTGCGCACGCTCCACCCGCCGCGTGGCCAGAGGAATTTCGGTACGGTCTGGTGAGCTGTTTTGCGAAAAAGTCCCCGTATTTTTCCGAAATTACGTAAAGATCCTTGGTTCTCGCGAAAAGGTCCCTACCAGTTTTTTTCATGTCCCTCCACTTTGCAGGATAGCGCCCCGCGGTTTCTAAATTACGTACGGGTCCTCGTTTATTACGTACAGGCCCTCGGTTTTTTGCGAAAAAGACCTTTAACTTTTTGGTTCTCGTGAAAAGGTCCCTACCAGTTTTTTCAAGTCCCTCCACTTTGCAGGATAGCGCCCCGCGGTTTCTAAATTACGTACAGGTCCTCGTTTATTACGTACAGGCCCTCGATTTTTTGCAAAAAAGACCTTTAACTTTTTTGAAAATACACATGTGCCCTCGATTTTTTAATTTTTTTAAAAAAAAACTCCTCACGAATTATCGCCTCTTTCACTTCGGTACACACGGTGGCTGACGCGGCATGGCGCCGCGCCTATGAGGCTAGTTTTCATTGTGAACCGCTTCCTTTCTTTTTTTCCAGCGTTAAGTGTAGTCCACCAGCCTGAGCTTCCGATTTTTGTCCTGAGTCCATCACTACATGCAAATGTGCACCCCTAGTAATTTTTTTTAGCTCCGTCACTGATATGGATTGATGTGTTCTGTATGCTTATCTATCAAAATACTGTTCTTCATGGACTTCTAGCACACCTGGTTAGGTGGGGTTGTTCCGTATACTTGACCGAATTGATCCTGTACAAATATTTAAAATATAAGATCGTATTTGCGGCTCCTTTTCTCAACACACTAGCATCATGCAACTACAATACAATACAGAACATGCAAATTAAATGCTACCTCAATTCTTATCTTCTCCCATACAATACAGATAACCTATATATACCGTCACAGATATATATATCCAGCGCAATACATTGAACAAAACACGTGCTTATTCAACTAAAAATCAATGTCCATATCTTGAGCTTCTGATTTCTAATTAAACAAATCACCAGACGTCGACCCCTTCAACACTGCATATATAGGTCATCGAATTGGTCTCCAACAACTGACTAGTGAAACGTTACACTCTTGCCGTGTGAATGTAGTTAATTACTTCCATTTAGTGGGTGTGAATGTAGTTAATTCTCTATATTGTCATCACGATAGACTCAGCAGGTTGGCTTTAGATCGACGCACGAGTTGTAGCATGCCACATTTTATTAATGTGTGAAGACAATTATTTCTCTAGCCTGCAATGATAAACTCGAGTTGTCCTTAGATGCACGAGTCCATTAGTGTGTAATTATAATTATTTCTCTAGCTAGTTTGTCATGGTAAACTTGGGTTGTCCTTAGAAACTGTCAATTTTTCCAATTAGACTGTCCGAAATATGAAAGAATAAACTACAAGATACTTCGTACACACGACCGCAGTAGTTACAACAACTGAATCTTTACTGGTCAATCTATTGCGCGCGAGAGAGAGATCATTAGATAATATTGTTGGTGATATACCCTAGAGGTAATTATAGAGATGATTATATCACTTCTATATTTATGATCTTTTGAATAATATGATATTATATATGTTCCTTGAATGAATTATTATTTATAAATATTAGCAAGTATGTGACTTATTGGTGAAGCTCTTTATTTGTTGTATAATATTATTTTAAAAGATCCTCAGTCTGATGTCACTGATCGAGACAATAATGACTTATAGATTATCACATGTATTGATTGATGACCACATTTCACTAGACATAGATAATCAGATCAATAATGTAGACACATGTTAGAGAACATGGTGTTAGATTGACCCACTTTGGGACACTGTCGAGATTGTTATATTTTTATATGTTGTCAATTGGTCTCAAGCAATGATGATGTATAATTTTTGTACCGAGATCGTGAGTTTCCTACATATGTAATAGTGCTCTTAGGGGTTGCCAAACATTATTCTCAACTAGGTAGTTATAAAGGTAGTTTTCGTATAAAATAAAGCATGCGAGAAGAAAGTGACTAGTCGATATAAGATTTGACCCTCCTAAATAACATGAGAGATATCTCTAGGGCGCTCGATGTGGTCAGATAAAGAAAGTACATGATCATGTCATGAGTGGTAGAAGAGTTGACCACATAAAGTTATTCGTCACTATATCGAAAGAAGATTGAATAGTCCATGCATGGCACGTTTCTTACAGAGTTCGATCGGTATCATGAAACAAAAGTAGAATACACAAACAGGTTGTTAAGTTCGATCAGATACGAATTGGTCATATAGGTATGCTGATTGGTCATGAGTTGGTCAGACGTATCACAAACTGGTCGTAACTAGATATGATCTGGTCATAAGGAGTTATGAACTGATCATAAGTGACCAGGACTTGGTTACAAATCATATTGCATAAGGTTCATCTAGATTGATCTTTAGTGTATATTTAAGGTTGATATGTCATGCTAGGGACAATTACTGACTAGTTATAGGAAAAGTATTTCTAGGTTACAACCAAGTATTCATGAACCTATAGGGTCACATATTTAACGAGTTGGAATAGTAAAGAATTCAATCAGAGGCTTTCCAAGTGGGATATGATCTCTACTCGTATTAAATAAGGATTCGGCCGTAGGCTCTATATAGAGGGGAGCAATGTGGCTATGGGTTGATTAGTGAGATAGAGAGACACATCGCACCATCCACTGAAACCCTAGCCATCTCCTTTCGAAGGCCCCTGCTATATGCGTTGGTGCTAGCACACCAGTGCACGTTGTTCCATTTCTAGACATGTGGATTTTGGTAGAGACGCTACTACGACTGTAGTGCTAGTTGGGATGATTAGAGGAGAAGGCAATTGGCTCGTGAAGATCAACTACCGCTAGAGGATGATCGACTATTTCCACTACATTGACGCACACTATATTGAACCTAGCTGCCTCAACTCTTCTTCTGTTGTACTGCGCGTCTAGTGGTAACAATCTGTGATCCCTTATTCGTATGGCTTTCTAGTTTACGCGGTAGAAAATTTTTTATTTGCACTAATATAGCCTAGCCGTATCCCAATAGTGCTTACACAGGGTAGTGGAGTAGGCACATCGTAGTGGTTAGGGGTCTGACGTAGGCCCCGTAGTCCACAACGTAAGGTGGCCAGAAGAGGTGGCACTAGAGATCTAGATCTAGATTGGGATCAGGAGGCGGGGAGATGTAGACCTTGTTTGAATTGGGAGTGGGTGGCGGCATAGCAGGTGTTGGATGGCAGGGGGTGCTCTACGACTGGGAGTAGTAAGAGGTCACGATTCCCTTTTGCGTGTTAGCGGCAGAGCTATGGCTTGTGGTCGAGGCTAGGTGGAGGCAACGACAGATACCAAATAGGGATGATGGAGGCGGCGGGTGGTGGTAGGCGTGGAGGCGGGGATGAAAGGGTGAAGGCAGCAGTAGGTGCGAGGTGGAGGAGGCGAGCATGGCGAGGTACAGCCGTGGAGGGGTTAAGAGGAAGAGTGGGGTTCGATCGAAGAGGACTTGGTCTATTTTACTATTCCCATGGTCCCACCCACTTTCCCACCCCAAAATTTTGCCTGATGGTGTCCCACGTCAGAATATAGAATTCTAACGGTTATACTTAAACCTGATCAAATCCCTAACAGTTAAATTATAGCAGTCAGGGATTTAGTTATTCCTGATGGCTATCGTGGCCCGTCAGGAATAGAGCAAGACCGTCGAGGATAATATGGATTCTGGCAGTGCCAGTACAATGGTGTGCCATTCGATTAGAATGTGAATTCTCTAGTTTTTCATGATAATCTCAGGTTGTCTTAAGCTTAGACGCACGAGCTGTGGCGTGCATCGGTCTAGTTGGTTAGGCCTTTCTCCGTTATTCCAGGATGAGAAAATCGCCGTGGCGTGGATTCAAAATCAATGCACGTTCCCATCTTGACCCCCTACCTACGTGCATAATGAGAATTAGAGTCAAAGATCTCGCATATTTGTGACATCAATCGCAAAAAAACAAAAGTCATGTAGAAGATTAATTATGTAAGGCATGGTGCTTAATTACATATCTATACCACTTTCCAGAAAGCGACCCTTGTCTGGAAACTACACGAGAAAACGCTACTGGAACGGTACACATCGTGCACGACCTTCAAACACGTGCGGTCGCACGTGCATGTACACGGCAGTTGTTTCAAGCCCGCTGACGTCATCGTTTATGTTATTGCAACGACAGATAAAATATCAGTTTTGCTATTGCACAGGCGACTGAAATTTTTTTATGTTTCAGTCACCTGAAATTGCACTCTCATTGAACTAAAATTGCAGCCCCCTCAAAAAAAAAAAACAGCTGCAACTTTAGGTGATTCAGAGTGCAACTTCAGGTGACCTGAAATTGCACTCTCAATCAACTAAAATTGCAGCCCCCTTCAAAAAAATATGTGCAACTTCAGGTGATTCAAAGTGCAATTTTAGGTGACTGAAAGATAAAAAAATTTCAGTCGCCTGTGCAATAGTCTATCCCATAAAATATATAGCTGTGTGAACAAGACATGCTATGTCGATATTTCATTTATACCCTTCTGTTGTACTGTTTTCATTTGTTTTTGTAAGGCGTATATTGACCGACCACCGAGACTAATTAAGAAGCCTTATACTTTGAAATAAGGCTGGCAAGCTTTGAGATATACCTTATATTTTGAAGTGGAACGAGAATATGCTAATGCTATCGTGCAATATCAAATGGGAGATTATATATATTACTCCTTTCATTCCTTTTTAGATGTCGTTTTAGAATACTTACAGTTGATCTTTTAAAACTTTGACCGCTAGTATGCATAAAAGTACTTAGATTATTCACGTGAAACTGATATCACTATATTTGTCATCAAAAAATACTTTCATATTATTATATTTTTAATAACTTTTACTAAAATATAATTATAAAACTAATAGTTAAATATGTGTATAGAAGACCATGTCAATATTCAAAACAACAAGTAAAAAACAACGGAGGCAACAGATGGGAGAATCATGCATGTCATAATCGAGATTGAGCAGCAGTGTCCATTGTCCATGCATACATCCAAATTAAGACTCGTAACTTGGGCAACCCGTTTTGAACCTGAAGATGGCACAAATGTCCAAGTAAACCAGAGAGCTGTTACTTTGGTTTTAGGTGCAGATCGAAGGTTCCCACGGGACATTCCTTGAAGGTTAATTACCTTTTGGTCTCCACTTATCAGCTTACATTGTGGCTAATTAATCAAGTTAATTATTAGTTGTCTTACAAGTGTCGCCATGGCAAAGGTGTGCAGCTCCTTGCTATGTGTTCTAGAATGTGAATTTTTTTGTATACACGCCGAAACAATCTAGAGTGGCATGTGATGCGTGGATATTTTGTTTCAAGTTCAGGCCAATCGAAATGCTACTCAATCCGCTTGGAACAGGGATAAAATGGTAGAAATGCAAGCTACTTTGGGTATGTATGATTTTTACTCGGCTTGATCGATACACAAGATATGTGAAGGAAAAAAAAAAGTTGAATCCCTTTCCCATAAAACGGGTGAAAAGTTAGCTGACGATGGTTTGGGCGTGCCAATAGATGCAAAATGGAGTCGCCCATTTTTCATAAAGGTTATTGACTTCTGATCAAAGTACACACCAAGAAAGACAGGTGAAAAGCAATCGAGAAATGTTTTGAGCAATAAGAATGCTGCCAAGATTGGCTTGGTTTGATAGGAAATGATATGATACCTTGCTTAAAACAAAAGGATAGAATAGAGAAGTAACTGGCCTCGAAGATCTCCTGTTAAAAGTAACCGGAGTGATCTGAAGTTCTGAACACAGTATGCAAGTTGGAACACTGGGACAAGTAGAAACCCTTCGGCTTTGGCTGCTTGGCTGTAACTCAGGCGTGTTAGATGAACAGTAAATTTATCTGCTCTGCCAAGCTGCAAATCACAGAGGTTTCAATTGTACAGTCACACTACGCAGTGTCCAACATGGGCCAATCTGTACAAGCTCGGCACAATGGACTCGAATTGAGAAGCCTAATCCAATCCTTCCAACAGTGGGGATGAAACAACACAAGATCTAAGGCCTGAGGCCTGCTGCCTTCGCTAAAAAATCCTGCTGAAACAACACAAGATCCTTGCATAACATGTAAGCCCTGGTGCCTTCACAAAAAAATTCAAGCGTGTGTTAAGAGGACGCGTACGTATGAAAACATGCCAAGCGAGTGGTGATGATTAAATCTTGTTTGTGTTAAAAGATGATGCGCTTTTGTTTGTAAACGTTGAGGGTCTCTTGTGCTTGCCTGCAACTCATTAATTTGTTTGTTAGGCAGTAAAGTTAATTCTCTAGCAAGCTGCATGCCACAGACAGGTTTCAACTGTACTGTACACACTGCGCAGTTCTCATCATGGCCCAGCCTATATATCAGCTCTGTCCCATGGTCTCCAGTTCAGCAATTGGATTCCATCCTTGCATGAGCACGAGTGGATAACTGTAATACTACAGGACTTTCAGAGAACAGGAAAAAAGATGCTGAAACTAAACAAGGTTATCCAAGAACATACAAGGGAATATGTAAGCATGAAGGTATAAGACCCCAGTACATAGGAGAGCTTTAATCAAGAGATTGCATATACGCATAGCAGATCCATCAGCAGAATAAATCTTCATTTGTCTGGAAAATGTAGCCTATAAGAAAATGAAAGGGCACATAGAACGCCACCGAGAGATGAAAATGTAGCTTCTTTCGTTTCCACCCAATTGTTGGGAGCCTGTATCAAACGTAAGGCGCCTTCAATAGTTTCACTTTAGCTGTCTCTTAACTATACCATATTAGCAAAATTCTACGTGAGAGAGGAGGTGAGAAAAGAGGATGTGTTGTCACTTATACAAGAGATAACCTGAGCAAATAGTAAGGGAGTGTCAGTAGGGAAGTTATGGTGAAAATGACAAACAATAGTTAGATGAATGATTTTAAAGACAAATTATTCGAGATGTTATCTCTAGGTGAATTGAAGTTCTTATAGATAGCCTTAAGAGATAGGAAATAACCAGAAAAATTTAGAAATCTTGATTTTTCTTAAAATTCAATTGAATTTGGATTTCTTTCCCAATTCGGCAAGTCTCCGATTTTTTCGCTTTCCTCTTCGGTCCCTGCTGCTATCCCTTCTCGCTGGTGCCTTTTCTTCACCAGCCTTCTCCCCTGTGCCAAAGTCAGGTTTACATCTAGCCGGCAGTTTTCATCCCACCCACAAAGGTTTTAAAATAGTACTAACTCGACTAAGATCTCATATCCGCTCTTGACCGTGGGCACGACTATTTGCATAGTTTTTACTCTGCAGAGACTGTACATCTTTACCTATAAGAGACAATCAACTCGATGAGCCTACGTGATTCTTTGGTCACGCAGATCAAGAGATTGTCATGAGGCCTTTACAATACCTCGCCCTATTGCCACTCCACTCTTATGGAGAACCACCGAGGTAGCCCCTATAAGTTAGTGCAGAAGTCATACCTAACACTCGGCAGACAATTGGACCACGGCTTTTCATAGTCTTGGTGAAACGGTACACATCACCTTGACACGGTGTCCCATTCATGCTGGGTTTTGGTCCGTGCATGCACAACTTCACTCCTTACCAATGGAAAGACTCGAGATCTAGTAAATTATTCAGCTAAGTCTACACTTTACCAGCTTGTGGTAGTACTATTTTACATGATAAAGTTATCATAGGATTAAGACCTTAATTTGTTCAGGCGGTGCATACCACAACCATAATTTCTTATACGACATCAGCGCCAACCTCTCCTACCAACCGCCCAGATAGGTGTAGCAAGTTTTTAGGGTTTTGAGAAACATAAACTAAGTTATCACAAAATTACAAGTCACCTACATCCCATGACTATCCTAAAACAAATTTTCATGTTTAAAGTTTGATGATCAGGGTAGACTAGTGCCTTAGACTTAGACAAGACATTTGCATGGCATTTAACTCGACTTATAGCTATCAAGATTAATAGTATTATCTAGGGTGACAAGGTTCATGGATGTTCAGATATCAAGGATGATAGTAATATAATACTTAGATCGACAAGTGGGTGTTTAGCTACCTTACGAGTAACATACATTTGCATAGAAAATAAAGCATGCAGTTTTGCTAATTTATATGAACATAATTTCACATGAAATATAGGTTCAAAATGATCAACGTGCTGACTCACTTAGATCAAAAGCTTAGGGGTCTTGATGGTCTTGCGTTACTTCAACCTAGGGCTCGTTCGCGCCCTCGAACTCTACTTAGAAGAATGTACCGAAAAACGAACCACAAACAAGCAAAAGCAAATAAATACCAAATAAAATTCAAAAGAACCCTGATTTGAACAAAAACAACACCAATAGAAAGATCTTGATTTTAGAAAAATTTAGGAACAAGTTTCATTAAATTTGGAGCTACAACGAGAGAAAACGAGCTCCTCGAAGTTTTAATCTCAGGAAAATCCCCAAAAATAATAGAGGAGAGAGGAATGTCTCCCTAACAGGCTGGGCCTGGGAATTTTAAATAATTTTTCGGTTATTTTATGTGGTGATTTGAGCTGATGTGACAGTATTCTCTCTTATGATACCATCTTGTGGTAGCCTCCACTGTGGATGCCCTGAGATCACCCTGCCAGACTTCCCTGCAGGTGCGACTGTCAGGATATTCTTGCACTCTGAGAGGGCAGAGGAAGTGTACATTGCACACTGCATCTTGTCGATGTGTTGGATCAGTTGTTGGTTGATGAATTCAGATTATAAGCAGCAGCGGATAAATAAAATAATTAATCCATTTTGAGTGGAGGTCTCTGGATATCATGAAGTAAACAGTTGATTGTATTTTAGGAACATTTTGAGTCTTCTAATAAATCTATATCAGTATCAGCTAGGATCAGGGATGATAGAGAATTTGCAGCCAGTAAGTACATAAGCAAGTTAGAAAGGATCAGGGATGATAACCTTTTTATATAACTAGAAAATTACCATTGATCAAGGGAGAAGATATTTATTACTTATTACTAATGGTAAATTAGGATCCTAACAAAGAAAACACAGGGATGCCTGTGGAGGATTCTCCTCTCCCCTGGGCTGAAAGTGAGCGTCCTGGGCTGAATCCTATTGGGCCAAAAATTCAGTCAAGCTTGCAGACGACTACCAAGAATTGTGAGGGGCTGGACCTTGATGGGGCAAGAGCAATGCAGGGTGCGCTGGGCCTCTTTGAAGCAACGGAGCTTCCGACTTCACCACGCTCACCCCTGTTCTTTCCCATGGATGAGGCGATGGACTTACCGGCCTCTCCACGACCCCCCTGCCACCTCCCGTTCCTGGAGCCAATCCCCATTCCAGGATTACGACAAAACCGCTCCAGGTTTATTCCAGGCGTCGTTCACGACAGCACCAGCGCAATCCCTGCCGTCGCGGAATCTCCTCGCCCCCGTGTCTGGTTTCTTCG
This sequence comes from Dendrocalamus sinicus, assembly GCA_036346575.1. Classification (NCBI taxonomy): domain Eukaryota; kingdom Viridiplantae; phylum Streptophyta; class Magnoliopsida; order Poales; family Poaceae; genus Dendrocalamus; species Dendrocalamus sinicus. Next base: position 25,851,896 of record CM070672.1, on the reverse strand, counting down.
GATGGCAATGATGAAGGGCTTGATCCCATGTCGGCAGGGGATGTGGTAGCAGCAAGGGCAGCTCCATCCTTGGTCTCCTTTCCCGTTGCGGCTTCACATGGGGATGTTGTAGGGCTTGGATCCAGGCTGGCCGGGAATGTGGTAGCGGCTTTGGCAGCTCCATCAACCGGTTCTCTTGCCGAGGGTGGCTCAGTGCTGGTGAATCTTGGGCAGCAATCCCCGATCCCGGGCGTTGTAGTCCCCTTGGTGACTCCGCCCCCGTCTGGGATTCCCCCACCTTCGGAGGCCCGTGTTGCTTTCCTCAGCGGCCTCGCTCGGCGCACGGACGGTCTGCTTCCGATGCCAATCGTCAACAAACGAAGGTTCAAGTCCCGCTTGCTCGAGCCACTCGCAGCGCGATCGTCGCTTCTTTGGTCTTTGTAGCGGAGTTCTTTCCGGATAACCTGAGCAGAAGGGCGAAGAAAAAGGCAATGCGATCACTGGACATTCTCGGCGAAAGTGAAGATTTTGACCAACAAGCCCAGGATGAGTACGCCAAGTTGTTTGGGCACCCTTTGTCTGATTCTCACCTCCGGGCGCTGTCGGCTCTGTTCAATTGGTCCTTGCCTGAGGGCTTTGGCCAAGGGGTTGAGAGTGATTTGTTGGGTTAGATTTCTGTTTTGTGATTGGTCGTCTTCAAACCTGTTTTTATGGATCCTGCAAAAATGCTATTTTGGAATGTTAGGGGTTTAAATTCTACCTCCAGGCAAGACTCTGTACGCTCTATTGTGGATTCTTCTCGGTCGGATATTGTGTGTATTCAGGAAACCAAAGTCACAGTTATGTCTCGCAGAATTATTTTATCTACTCTAGGCTCGGATTTCTCGGGCTTCATTGCTGCCCCCTCTGTTGGAGCCAGTGGAGGAATCTTGATTGCTTGGAGGCGACATATTGGAGTTTCTTTAGCTCGGCGGGTTGACAACCACAGCGCAACAGTTCAGTTCTCTCCAGAAAATGGACAGTCGTGGTGGTTGACCTGTGTGTATGGGCCCCAAGGTAATGACGACAAAATTCAGTTTCTGCAGGAGTTGAGGGATATTCGTGCAGCATGCTCGGGACCTTGGATGGTGGCTGGGGATTTTAATCTAATCTACAGAGATGAGGACAAGAATAATGCCAATTATAATAGGGCAATGATGGGCCGTTTTAGGAGGTTCATCAATGATTTGGCTCTTAAAGAGATACCCCTACATGGTCACAAGTACACTTGGTCAAACCAAAGAAATTTCTCCTACCTTGGTAAATTTGGATCGAGTGCTTTGCTCGGTTGGTGGGAGGAGAAATTTCCCAGCGCTACCACAGAGCATGGCTTGGATGATTCGATCATTGCCCTCTTCTCTGGGCCTCCAAGATATTAAACCAGACGACCCAGATTTCACTTCGAGTCCTTTTGGACCAAAATTGATGGGTTCCAGGAGGCTGTCGCTTCTGCGTGGGCTTCAGCCCCTGCTAGCCCGTGCCCTTTTATAACTTTGAATAGGAAGTTTAAAGCTGTTACCAAGGGCCTGCAGAGTTGGAGTGATAAGGCGGTGGGCCAAGTTAGCTTTCAGCTTGCCTTGGCAAGAGAAATTTTGCATCAGCTCGAGATCGCCCAAGACAACCGCCAGCTTTCTCCTGGAGAATTATGGCTCAAGAATATTCTGAAGAAGCACAGCTTGGCCCTTGCATCCCTCAAGCGTACAATGGCCCACTTACGCTCTAGGATCAGTTGGCTCAAAGATGGCGATGCTAATACAAGACTCTTTCATATGTACGCCCGGCATCGACAAAGGAAGAATTTTGTTGGGAAGCTTATTGTAGGGGAGCGGGTCTGCACCAGCCATGAGGACAAGGCTGCAGTCATTGATGATTTTTACGAAAATCTGCTAGGATCCTGTACAGCAAGGGAACACACAATCAACTTGGCTGATTTGGGAATTATTGCACAAAATATGTCAGAGCTTGAACTTACCTTCACTGAAGATGAGGTGTGGAGGACAATCCAGCAGCTACCTTCAGATAAGGCCCCTGGGCCGGACGGATACACAGGTCGTTTCTATAAATCCCGCTGGGCTATTATAAAAAAAAGACATTATGTTGGCAATTTCAGCGGTTTGGAGCAGGAAGATGGTAAATTTTGGAATTCTCAATTCAGCTTATATCACCCTCCTCCCCAAAAAAGAAGGTGCGGAACAACCCAAAGATTTCAGGCCCATAAGCTTGGTACATAGTTTTGCCAAACTAATCACAAAGCTGCTTGCTAATCGCCTTGCCCCTAGGCTGCAACAGATTGTCTCTCCTAACCAAAGCGCCTTCATAAAAGGGCGTTTTATACAAGATAACTTCATGTTGGTGCAGCAAACAGCGAGGTTCCTTCATCAACAGAAGCAGCCCCGAATTCTGCTCAAGTTGGACATTTCGAAGGCTTTTGATTCCGTGTCTTGGCCCTTCTTGCTTGAGATCTTGCAGCTTTCGGTTTGGACAGATTTGGCGGGATATAATCAGCGGTGCTATCCTCCTCTTCAACTCAAGTCTTGTTAAATGGTATCCCGGTGATCGTATTGCTCATCGGCGAGGGTTGCGGCAAGGTGACCCCTCTCCCGATGTTGTTTATCTTGGTTATGGATGTGTTGGGGCACATGATTTGAAGGCCGATAATGTTGGGTTGTCGCAGCCAATCGTCTAGGCGCACTTACAACATAGAATATCCATTTATGCGGATGATGTTGTTTTGTTTCTCCGTCCAGAAGCTGGTGACATTGATGTAACTTTGGGAATCCTCAACTTGTTTGGAGAAGCAACGGGGCTCAAGACAAACTTGCAAAAGAGCAATGTGTTGCCCATCGATGTGGTAATACGGAGCTTGCGAGTGCAAAACCTGCTTGCCTTGTGCACTCACTGAGACTTCCCATGTAAATATTTGGGATTGCCTCTCTCTTTGAAGAAGCTCACCAAGGAACAAATTCAACCCATTATTGACCGCATTGTTGATCAACTTCCAGGTGGAAAGCGGATTTGTTGACCAAGGTCGGAAGAAAGATTCAAGTTCGTTTGTGCTCACCGGTATGCTCATCTATCTAGCTATGGCTTTTGATTTTCCTCCTTGGGCTGCTAAAGCGGTGGATAAAATTAGCGTGGGTTCCTTTGGAGAGGCCGCAAAGATGCAAAAGGTGGGCACCGTCTCGTGGCTTGGGGTAAGGTATGTCTTCTGTAGAGCTTGGAGGTTTAGGAATTTCAGATCATAAATCTGGGCTGGGCTCTCTGAATGAGATGGGTGCAGTTGCAAAAAGCAGAGCCGCATCGCCTCTTGGGCTAATCTTCCAATCCATCTCCCGAGCAAGTCGAGCCTTCTTCGCAGTGGTCGTTTATTCCGAGGTTGGGGATGGAACAAAACCCTTTTCAGGCGCACCGTTGGCTTCATGGCCAATGTATCGCAGATCTTACGCCTCGTCTTTTGCCGTCATTCCTAAAAGGAGGATCAAACAACGATCTGTCCAGATGCCCTCACCAACCAGCACTGGATTTCGACATAAAAGGGCTCTCACTTTGTTGGTGTAATTGTGAATTTCCTCCACCTATGGGACGTCCTATCGGATTTCTATTTGCAACCGGATGTTGAAGATAGACATTTATGGCGGTTCTCTTCGATGGGCAATATTCACCAAAACCGCATACAAGGGATTTTTGTGGGTTCTACTTCTTTGAGCCTTGTGAAAGAGTTTGGAAGACTTGGGCACCGCCCAAATGTCGCTTCTTTGTTTGGTTAGTAGCTCACAACCGGTGTTGGACTGCGGATCGCCGTGGGCTCCCTCATCCTTAGCACTGTTCTTTGTGTGACCAGTGCGAAACTATTGATCACCTCCTTGTCCAAAGTGTGTCTTTGCAAGAGAGTTTTGGTTCCGTCTCTTCTCTCGAATTGGACTCCAAGCCTTTGCTCCGCAACCCACGAAACATCCTTTCATTCTTGGTGGGAGAAGGTGAGCAATCTGCTAGTGACATGCTAAGGAAAGGAACCAACTCTCTCATAATCACGGGAGCTTGGACCTTATGGACACACCGCAACAAATGCGTTTTGATGGAGCAGCTCCAAGTGTTGCGGTGCACTTGCATTGCTGAAGATGATAGAAGGTCGTGGTCTTTGGCGGGGCTCGAGGATTATCCTCTTGGATGCCCTCGCTCCGGTGGTTAGCGCCAAGTCTTGGTCGTGATCTTTTTGTTTCGACACGTTAGTTTCCTTGCGATTCTTTCTGCAGCAGAGTGTGTGTGTGTTTAGAGTGTGTGGGTTTTGGGTTTTGTGTGTGTTTGTTTGTTGTTTGGGTCCCTTTCTTTCTTTCTTCTTAATATATTGATGCGCAGCTCTCTTGCGTTTTCGAGAAAAAAAATTGTGCAATACTCAAGATGGGTATCCTATAGAGCACACATGCATCATACTAAATGCTCTATGACAATAAATTGCAAAACTGAATGTCAGATTCAACAATCAAACGGTGCTTAATTGTTATTTGCAACAGTGGATCAAGAATACACCAAAATTTGTCTGTACTTCATTTTCTGATGGTATACATGGCTTCATAGGGAAATCAAAGGAAAATGGTTAGTGAACTTTCCCCTGAAGTTGTTATAGACGTGGGCCTTGGGCCAATCGGGTATTATTAGGAATTAGAGATTGGTTTCCATTTGAGTTAGGGATTAGTTTCCTTGTATTAGAGATATAGTTAGAGATATGATTGGAGTTAGATTCCATCTGTTAGAGGGGAGCCATCTATATAAGAGGGCTATCGCATGCTATTGTAATCAAACAGAGTAATAACAAAGTCTTCCTCGTCTATAGTCTCCTCTCTCTCCCTACGCCGACTCCATCCGGCCATCTTCTTGGTGGTGTTTACCCATTATGAACTAAGGTTCATAACAACTTGGTATCAGAGCAGTTGATCCCTTCCCACGACTTCTGCTACCATGGTTTCTGTGACTAGTTCTGCTGCCGAGTCGTTGGCCACGATAAAGGCTAACGCCATCGAGATGGCCAGCATGAACAAAGAGATGGCGGACATCTTCTTCAACATACATGCCATCTTTGAGAGGATGGAGAATTGGAGGAAGAGGCAACAAGAGACAAAGCGCCAAGCACATCATCATCCACTACCAGAAAATACCGAAACAGTGCAGAAGAGCACGACAGATGGTGGGGAGGAAATCACAGAAAAGGAGCAGGAAGCATCGCCATCTCCACCGACGGCGACTCCTCCACCGCGCCCCCTCTGCAGCCACAGCTGCCGGCGTCAGCCAACGCCGCCGACCCGCCATCGGCGGGCCCCCGCCTCGCCTGCCATCATGCGCCGAGTTCGGATCCGTAGCGCCAACGCCGCCGCTTCCGCCGCCGCCGTCGCTCTCCTCCGGACGGCCGCTCCGCGGTCGCTACGTCGGCCGCTCCTCCGACGGTCTCGCGTTCGGCCGCGCTGGCTGTTTTCTGCTGCTCTGCCGCCGCCGCCGTCGTCGTCGCGTCCTTGGGTCGCCGGCCGCCATCGCCGCAAGTCGCCGCCCCGCCGTCCGGCCGTCTCCTTCCGCACCGCCGCCGCCGCCGGAGGGTCTCCTCCGCACCGCGGGTTCCGTGCTCGGAGATGCCCGACCGCCGCCGCTCGAGCCGCCTCGGCCGCCACCTCCGCCGCGTCGTCGCGCATCGCGCTGCTGGGCCGCCTCCGTCGGGCCGTCGCCGCCGCCCCGTCGTCTCGTCGAGCAGCTGCCGCCGGCCGGCCTCCTCGCCGTCTTGCGCAGCACCGCCGGCAGCCGCTCCGTCGGCTGCCGCGCCGCTCGCCGTCGACCGCCGCCGCCTCGCCAGAGCCGCCGTCGCCGCCGATCTACACGGCCGCTGCCGCCGCCGCCGCCGGATCCGCGCGCCGGTCGCGCTCGGCCGGATGCGTCAGGCGTCTCGATCGGTTTAACCGACCGATTGCTTAGTAAAGCCACAAAAAAACAAATCAAAAAAACAAATCAAAAAAATAATTAAAAAAAGTTTAAAAAAATTAAAAATTAAGAAAAAAAGATTCGAGAAAAAATTTTATTTTGCAGGCATTATATACCGAAGGCGCTACACTTTGTCGCCTTGTTCCGTTTGGATTTGGCCGGTCATCTCCATCCGCTGCAGCAACCGCCACCGTTCGTCGAAGGTCTTCCATTGGCCGCCGTCTAGCAGCTCGAGGACGAGCTGCATGTCCGGGAGGAGTGTAGTGTTATAGACGTGGGCCTTGGGCCAATCGGGTATTATTAGGAATTAGAAATTGGTTTCCATTTGAGTTAGGGATTAGTTTCCTTGTATTAGAGATATAGTTAGAGATATGATTGGAGTTAGATTCCATCAGTTGAGGAGCCATCTATATAGAGGCTATCGCATGCTATTGTAATCAAGCGAGTAATAACAAAGTCTTCATCGCCTATAGTCTTCTCTCTCTCTGCGACTCCATCCGGCCATCTTCTTGGTGGTGTTTACCCATTATGAACCCAAGTTGTTATGAACCTTAGTTCATAATGGGTAAACACCGCCAAGAAGATGGCCGGATGGAGTCGGCGTAGGAAGAGAGAGGAGACTATAGACGAGGAAGACTTTGTTATTACTCTGCTTGATTACAATAGCATGCGATAGCCCTCTTATATAGATGGCTCCCCCCTAACAGATGGAATCTAACTCCAATCATATCTCTAACTATATCTCTAATACAAGAAAACTAATCCCTAACTCAAATGAAAACCAATCTCTAATTCCTAATAATACCCGATTGGCCAAGGCCCACGTCTATAACAGAAGTACACATCCGTATATGCATTCCTAGAGAGACCCCTGCTTCATCTCTTTTCTTTTGATCTTGCACAATCGTACATGGAAACTTGTTGCGACGTCCTGAGATCAATCCCTGACTTTCGTACAGAAGCACCAGCATTTTTTTCCAGACTGGAGAACTAATTTACAACCTAGCTGAAAGTGAACCAGAAATTGAGCCAGAAAAGGAGATACAATCTGATTTCCACTGAAGATCTCAACATGATGTCAGAACTGTTGAAAGCACAAAGTCATCCGCGTCATGTCCTTGCTGCATTAGGTACATGTACTTCCAAGCCTCTTCACAAAGGCGATTCTGAGCTAATCCTGTAATAATCACTTTCCATGTTATCAAGTTGTGTTCTGGCATGGCGTCAAAGACTCTTCGAGCTTCATCAACTTTTCCACACCTCATGTACATATCTATCAGTGAGCTTCCCACAAACACATTTGAGAAAGCTGCAGTCTTGTTAACAACACCACGAATCCTCCTTCCATATCGCAGGCCCTCCAATTTTGCACATGCTTTCAAAGCTGAGGAATAGGTGTAGGTGTTTGGTGTCACACCATCCCATAACATATCATCTATCGATTTAAGTGCTTCAACATTATAACCAAGACCATTGTAGCCTGAAATCATAGCAGCCCACGAGACAGCATCACGATCAGGCATTTCTTCTAGAATTCTTTCAGCATATGTATACTCTCCACATTTACAGTACAACCAAACAAGTGTACTCCCAATTTGAAGATTCCCTTCAATAGAGTTCTTTATTATCTGTGCATGCAGTTCCTTTCCAAGATAGAGTGATTGTATAGAGCCACAGGCACTAAGGAGACCAACAATGGTGAGGTTGTTAACAAACACTCGGCGCATCTTCATCTTTCGGAACAACAAGATAGCCTCTTCACCATGGCCGCTTTGCGCATAGCCAGATATCATAGAAGTCCATGTCATAGTGTTTCTTCTTGGCATCATAGCAAACACTGCCTGAGCATCAAACACCTCACCACATCCATACACGGTGACAAGGGCACTGCCGACATGGATGTCATCTTTGTACAATTTCTTCCCAACAGCAGCATGCAGCTGCCTCCCAAATCTTAGAGCCTTCTCTTCTGCACAAGCCTTGAGGATGCTGCACACAGTGAACCCATTGGGGTGAAATCCCTCAGAAACCATCGCTGAAAACATCATAAGGGCTTTGTCCCCATGCCCATGCTGCACATAAGCTGTGATCATTTTTGTCCATGAGACAACATCACGAGAGGCCATCTTATCAAACATTGTCGAAGCACTGACAACGTCGCTGCACTGAGCATAGAAGTGTGCAACTGCACTGTCCACTATCACATTGCTCCACCCACCTTTCACAACACAAAAATGGACCTGCCGCCCTAGCTTAGCATTGCACTACTTGCCGCAAGATTTCAACAAGCAAACAAAAGTCAAGCTGTTACCTTGCACTCCACTGCCCACCATATCCAACAGCAGCCTCACAACCTCACAGTAGTGGCCTAATTTCTGATACCCATTCATCACTAGGGCTGGGCATTCGGTCTTTTCGGTCTATTCGGTTCGGTCTATTCGGTCTCTGGAAAATTCGGGTTCTAAAAAATGAGGACCGAATTTCTCAGAAAAAAAACAAGAACCGAACCCAAATAGACCGAATTTTTTGTTCGGTCTATTCGGTCCACCGAATTGACCGAAATAATGCAAAAATAACAATCCAAGGGAACCCAAATCCTTGGATTATTTGGTCTATTCGGGTTTTGAATAGACCGAACCCGAACTCATATATACCACCGAATTTTGAACTCATATATACCACCGAATTCGGGTTATTTGGTCTATTCGGGTTTTGAAGGTCAAAGACCGAACCCGAACCCGAAACCCGAACTAAATCAAAATATTGACCGAACCCGAACCCCGAAACCCGAATAGACCGACAATTCGGTCTATTCGGGTTCGGTTCGGTTCGGTTCTCGGTTCTCGGGTTTAAAGTGCCCACCCCTATTCATCACCGCCGTCCACGACACAACACTCCTCTCGGGCATTTCATCGAACACCTTCCTCGCATCGGAGACCTCATGGCACCTCACATACGCCCTGGTCTAATTGTTGGCCACGAACGTCCCCAGGCTATCGAGCGACCACACAGAAGCCGCGTGCACTCGCCGGACATCGGCCGCGCTGCCGCAGGAACGCAGCCAGGAAGCGAGCGCCTCGGCGTCCGGGGAAAATGGCGACTCCCCAGCAGGGTCTTGCTCCGGAGGGTCGTGGCCATCATCTGGGTGGATCTAGTCGCGTAAAGAGTGGGTCCTGGTGGGGAAAGATTGCGCCCTGACGCGGTGGCGCTTGAGCTTCTTGCTCTTGTGCTCGCCGGAGCTGCGTATGCTCCGAGGGAAGCTGTTAGGTTGGAATGGTGGGAGCGGATAGGTTTGGATTCGAGGGGGAGAAGGCGGGCAACAGAACAGCATTTGGATTCTTTCCCCGCACAGGCGCGCGGGTGGAATCGGAGAGGGAGAGGGAGAGGAAGAAGGAAGGGAAGACACCACCAGGCACGGAGTGGTGTGGCGGGCAGGGGCGTCGGCCGTCGGGGGGTCCCCAACGGAAAAATTTTCCAGTGGAGCCGTTTATATTAGTTTTTGCTGTCAGTTATAGTTTATAATAGTAATAGTTTATAGAGAATTATACATAAAAAAAATTTGTATATATTTTGATTGATATAAATAAAGTTATTACAGTGTATACTATAATCGACTAGTAAATTCCGACTTAAAGAGATACTGTGTTTAAAAGTTAAGTACTGTTGAAAAGTTATTTACTATAGAAAAATAATTTTTAGAAGCTAATTTGAATAGACCATATATCTCACTATCTGCCACACTTAGGCTCTGTTCTTTTCAATCTCTAAAAACTGCTTTTCGGTTTTTCTATATTAATTTGCTTTTAAACGGTGTATTTTTTAAGATAGGATCTACTAGTTAATTTTAGTATATACTTTACTGACTTCATTTATATCGGCAAAAACCACACGTGAGTTTCTGTTACTCTGTAATCTCTCGTACAAACAGCCCAAAAGTCATAAGTCATAGCTAAAAGCCACAAACCGCAGCCAAAAAGAACAGACCCTTAATTTGCATGACGTTATGTATATGGGCCCTCTCATGAAATTTATTAGTTAAAACCAGCCCCAAGAAGGTGAAGCACAACCAGGTTTCAACATTTTCTTTTACTGATCAAACTAGGCCATGAGATTAGGACAACAAAATGCATTTGGCATATAAGGCAAAGGACTACCAAAGGTATGCCTCTCATGATTCAAATAATGATCGGCACCCATTCCGTAATTCTTATTGGTGGCTTTGGTGTTACTCTCTGGGCTCTCCAATTCGTGGCATAGAGAAGGCATTAATTACGTATTATTTGCTACTTACATGGAAATTAGATATGATACTAAGAAAAAGAGTTAAGATCCAATGCCACTCTTTTTTTTTTCAATTTCAGCATGTAGTTGTTCATCCATGGAGAGGAAGAAAACAACTGATTTTCTTTCTTCCGTATTGCCAAACACAGGTGTAATTTTCTTTTGTATTGTTCAACATATATTGCTACGCCATGCTATGTTGGAGTCTACATACATATATGGCTATGATATTTCTTCTGTGAACGTTGTCTACCTTGCCCCTCATGTCCAAACCCTAGCTCCACCCCTGGTGCCAGGTAGTGGTCCCCACCTAGGGAGGGACAAGCAAGTGTGCGGTGGTGGCTGGAGAAGACGACTGGCAAGGTTGTAGCTTTCTGGAAGCAACGACAGTGGCCAGTCGGTGTCGCTTGGGCACTCGAGTGAGGTGGCGTCGGGGTATACCACTGTAAATTGATTGATCTAGAAAATGCTATTGCAAAGTGCATGCTTTTAGTAATGCCATTGCTAAGTAAGTTTCACAAAAATGTCATACGCATTTAGCACTAGTTGGACCAAACTTCCCCTAACTTCTTCCTCACCGCGTCTTCTGTCTTCCTCTTCACCACCAATCTCCAACGAGCATTGCTTGAGAAAGTACCGAAGGCGTAGCCAACGAGACGTTGGGGAGCAATACTAGCACGAACGAACTGAACAACATATAGGCCTTGTTCTTCTCCGCTATGGATGATGGCTTTTGGTCTTAGTACGAGCGCTTGTGCAAGCAAACCGATTGTCAATAAATTGATAAGCCACTTTAGAAAGACTATCATGATAAGTTGCTTCGAAATGGCGACAAAGAAGCTGTCCCGTTTGTCCATTCGAAGGAAGTCATAAATCATAAATTATAAGTTGAAAAGAACTAGACTGTAAGCCTTGCTCACAACTAGCAATGGATTTTGGAACAGAGTAGTTAGCAATGGGTAGCTCTTCTCATAAACCACACTTGAAGATGCTAATTACTGCCATCCATTAATCTTTATCGGGCTTGGTCGGTCCTCCAATTGGCCTATTGTGAGGAGATTGAGGCCATGTTCGTATTGGCTTGTACTTCTAGCTTATGCTTGGAGATGCTAGAAGTCAATATAAACATCTGGTTTCTCAAAGCAGTTTCTCCACTTTTCTTGCTTCTGTCTCGCTTCAAGGATAAGTCAAGGGTCACGGGCGCATTACGTACCCTGTTCTTCTCGCTCCCGTCTTGCTCATGCATCTCTCTCTCTCTCTCTCTCACTTTTTTGCACCACTTGCCCCTCCTTCTAAAAGCCACTTCTTTTAGCCACTACTATTTATTTTCAGTCAAAAGCCATCACATAAGCCAATACAAATGCCCCTTGGAATAGGGCAGACGGAGAGGAGACAAACCAGGTGAGCTTAAATCACATATGGGCAGTGTATTCCTACAAGGAACAGTGCTTGGGGTATCCAGTGGAAAAAATATGTCCTAAGCGAAGGACTACCGAAAAGCATTAGGAGATCTTGAGTACTTGTTTGGATACCGAAATTGACTCCCAAAAGGCTATTTCCTTGCAAATCGAAAGCCAACAGCTAGTACCAAGCTCTCCTTGCAGTGAGATGAGGAAAGACCCTAACACCAACAACATCCAAGACGTAGATGCATCCATGACGCGACGGTAGAAGAATTGGGGTTGGGAGACAATGGGTCACTGGTGTTTGAGGTCACATTAAGGGTGGGATGGTGGGTAATGGAGGTGGGAAGGTGTTGTCATGCCCATGAATGGAATTGGGGTTGGGAGTGAAGCTCTGGATGGGATGAGGTGAGAAGAAGATGGGGGTATTATTGTCCAACATGTGTGAAATACATATGCCAATGGCATTTTTGTGAACAAATGAGGTTTGAAATAGCATTTTTAGAAGCAACACTTTTCCAATGGTATTTTTCTAAACAAATCAGTTTGGAGCAGCATATATCAAATTTTCCTTTGGTTTTGTGGGTGGATATTGGATTGTGGGGCGAGTGGATCAGGGTGTAAGACTTCATTTTTTAGAGTAAGATGCATAGCTAGTCACTCAACTTTTTCAGGTGTGTTATCTCGGTCATTGTATTTTGGAAATGCACATCTAAATCACTCATATGACATAAGTCTATCCTAGTTGCCCATGGTGGCATTCTTGACACGTGTGGCATGCAACATAAGCAAACTTTAGTTTTTTACACGAAAATTAATTAGAAAACTCTAGACATTTTTTTGGTTTAATCTGATCATCTGTGCCCTTGCCCCTTATTATGATTTGGTCAAACTAGACTGAATCGACTCGAGCCAGTCTCATCTGTCTTCTATCAAGCCACAGTGGTGGCAATCCTAAGTGAGCACCACACCTTTGGTGACACCGGTTAGGCCATCAAGATGCCACCGTACTTTCAACTCCAGGCGATCTACCAACTGATTATGGTTAGGTTATCCTAGAACTTTCAGTGAATTTAGGTGTTAGTGATGGTTTGCATTGGGGTTTGAGTTGTCGGTTTGGATTGGGATTTCAGTTTCTTTCTGCATTGGGGTTGTAGGTTTTGGACAGATTGGATTTGTAGGTTGCGGATTGGATTGGCGGCCTAGGTTTTTAGTAGAACAAGGGTATAGGTTTTGGTTTGGTTAAATTGATATCGCTGCTAATTCGTAGATAATTTTGCAATGTAGGACCGAAGTATGGTTTGTTTTTAGTGGAGTCGTTGCATGGTGTATTCTTGAAGGTCTAGGGTTCCAGTTGCAAGAGATTCGAGAAGACTATTGGCTTGACTAAAGGGTGCGACGAGTGGTTTGGCTTGACTAGATCGGGTTATAGCACATAGTTATGGTTAAATAAATACTCATTTATAACTTTCAGTATACTTGTATATTAATTATAAGATATTCCAATGTGAACCATACAAAGAAATTGCAAGGGAAACTCATAACCGTTTGTAATAGTTGACTATCATAGACGTTTTGTAGTAGAAATCGTCTATGTTATATGGTTTATTATAGACGGTTTGTAGTTAAAACTGTCAGTGATTAACCATATATCACAGACGGTTTCAACTACAAACTGTCTGTGACAGTCTGCATCATAGATGGTTCGAAAGCTATCTGTAATGACCTCGTATTATTACTGACTCATAGACTTAGACGACTCATGAAACCGTCTATGACATGTTATGTACTAGTGTGTGATTTTAACCTTTACTTTTCATAACTTTATCTTATGATATACTAATAAAATTATAATATTATGAAAATATTTTAACGACAAATTCAATGATATAGTTTTTTATAACCAATCTAGATAATTTTATATATATTAATGATCAAATTTTAGAAAAATTTACTGCATAGATTCTAGAGCATCACCTACAAAAGAACAGAGCGAGTAGACTGTTACTGGTCATGTTCCCGTGGGGTTTCATTTTCGGTGTGCGACTAGCCTGACTTGTGGGGCATCTAGGTGTACAAGCGTGTGTGCATGCGTGAAAGCTGAATTAAGCTTTCTCCTGTCTTTCCTATAGGCGGGCAAGCAATACTTCCATCTTACCATCAACGAGTATAAGGGCATTCCCAATGAAGACATTGCAAAGTAATGTCCATATCTCTCTATATTATCAGGAAAGAGCTATAGATATAACCTGGGTAGTGTCTATCTCTAAGCCCAAATGATAAATTCACCTAACTCCCCTCTCTCTCCCTCACCTCGTCCTCTCCCTCACCTCGTTGGATTCAATGTTTTGCTGTTGGATTTTCTGCCTAAGTAATATCATGCATGAGACACTACTTCTATCTCTCTTTAGTTCTTCCTTCACCTTATCATAAATCCTAGTTGGCATATTAATTAATACTATGGACATTACCGACCAGGACCCATTTGGAGTGTCCTAGCTAAATGCATCCCAGAAGTTGCAAGAGTACTAGGAACAATTATCACAGGAAAAAAAAATAGGAATCAAGCTTTCTTCTTCTCAAAGGAGATATCCAAGCATTGCCCAAGAGGCAAACTCAGTAGCCATATGCTTGCTACAGAAGCTATGCATATGACTAAGCCTTTGTGGACGACGTATCTTTGTCAAGAAAATAAAGCTCTTGCTGAGTTCAAAAGGGGGGAGTGTAAACGTAGCATCGGATGAATGAATAGCTACCGTTACAGAATTTTTGACACATCTAGACCCCTAATGACCCAAAATTCCATTTTTGGCTCCTAAATCAAAACAATTCCGGATTTGGACCCCTCCCCACCGCGCGTTTACGAGCGGCCGACACGTGTCCGCACTGTAGCACGGGTCGTGCGGTCAAAAAATCGAGTCGTGCGGTCGGGGCTTCGGTCGTGCGGTCAAAAAACCGAGTCGTGCGGTCAGGGATTCGGTTGTGCGCTCAAAAAACCAAAATGTGCGGCCGGCGCGGAGGGCGAGGCGGTTGTGCGGTGTGGTACCGCACGACCCGTGCTACTGATCGCGATCGTGCGGTACCACACCGCACGACCGGGACACATGTTGGCCGTTCGTAAACGCGCGGTGGGGAGGGGTCTAAATCCGGAATTTTTTTTGATTGGGGGGTCAAAAATAGAATTTTGGGACATTAGGGGTCTAGATGTGTCGAGAATTCACCGTTACAGCGCTCGTGGGAAAAGCAAACAGTTCCGTTGGTAGCATGCATGGGAATGGTGCCGAGCCGCCGAGACATGGCGGCAACAGCAGATTTTCCCGTGGCAGACTAGGTTGCACGCCGGCCGCGTGGTAGGCGGCCTCACGCGCTCAAATCTCAATTGCTTTGCTTTTCACGGACGCACCGCCCTGTCTGTCTCCACAGCCCACGGCCGCGCGCCTGCCCCCAGACGCGGCATCCTCCATCCCCCCAGCCTCGCTCACAAGTCGCTGGCCTCGGGTGGGCGTTGCTGTGGGTGAACACAGCGGTCGATTTAGAATTTTTTTAGGATGGATGTTCAAAATTAAAGTAGAGGTTTATAGTAATAAAATTAAAGTATAAATTATTTATAGTAGAAATAATATCTCAAATAATTTTAAAAAGTTTGTTGAATTGAGAATATAGGATTCGGAACCTGAAAATAGTGATGCACTTGCGCTGTTGTCGACGTGCGTGACCTACCTTATTGGCCCCGATGGCACAACCGCCGCCACACACTCTCTCTCGGGACCCCAGCTGTAGGCGATTTGGCTAAGCCATGCTTGGCGCTCGCCGCGGCTCGCTAGCCACCTTGAATTTAAATTCAGCATAAAATTTAGTTTTGGCCAAAAGAATTTTAAACTGTCTATTCACCCGCCCCCCTCTAGTTAACCTTCTTGAATCTTCAACCGGGTTGTAATTTTTGAGATGAATTGAGAGGGGAGGGTGTCTGAGTGGGCTGAAATCTATTAGGGGTATAAATATGAAATATGTAGACCAATTACCAATATATATGCCAAACATATCTATTAAATAGAAGATATTTCACCTAAAAATTTGAGTGTTCAACTGAACACCCATGAACTACATAGGATCCACCTCTGGGTAAACATGTTGCCGGTTTAGGTTTCATCCTAGGATCTACCTCAGCATGCCTCATCGAAATAACTAGCCACATAAGCGTGGCGCACGCCGCGCTAGCTACGGTGTGGACCAAAGTAAAAGACACGATAATTCGCAGGGAGTTTAATTTAAAAAAAATCGAGGGCACATGCGTAATCCGGAAAATCAAAGGGTTTTTTTAAAAAAACCGAGGACCTGTAAGGGCCTGTACGTAAGTAAATAAGGACCTATACATAATTTCGGAAACCCACGGGGTGCCATCCAAAATTTTTTTAAAAAAACTTGCAGGGATCTTTTCGCGAGGAAAAAGGACCTTTACGTAATTTCCGAAAAATAGAAGGGAAATGGGTCTCCCAACCGTACGCAAAGGACGGCGCACGCGTCGGACGAACGGAGCGGCGGGCGGCGTGGACAGCCTCGCTGCCCCGGAACCCTTCCGCTAATATGGCGGTGACGATTAGTAATTCCATGAAAAAAAGAGTACATTTATATATAGATATTAAAACATGTATCTATCCTTAGTAAGATTGGGGCTTTCGCTTTAGTTAGATATATGCTAGTATCCATATACGGGTTAGTCCGTGAGTGAGCTGTGTACGTGCATGCGTCCATCGTTGTACCCTAAATAAAGTCGCTGTACCCTAAATAAAGTCGCTGCCCGGCGCGTCGCTTTCGAGCGTACAACCAGATCGCATGTGCAAGTCACCCAACAGGCAACAGCTGTCATCAAACGCTGTGTTGTGTGTGCGAGGAGGATACATGCATGCATGGTCCAACGGCGAGGTTCCACGCTTTCAGCACGGTTGAGCCGTGCCTGCCCCGCCGGCATGCACAGAAAGGAAGGCCACCGATGACCCATCCATGATCATTTTCTTCAACAAAACGTACTCACCAGGCTTTCCTAACGAAACAACCATAGATGGCTGACAAGCCACTAGTCGTCCCTTGAACAACATCGTTTATATGCATGCCTGAACCAGTTGAGTAAGCCCACAGAAGAAGTTGAATCAAACCATAAAAATAACCAACGGGATGTAGCAGAACTACCTTCTATCGTTGAGTGCTTAGTCCATGACGAGACACGGTGGCAGATTACTGGATGGTTAGCTCAGAATCATAGGACATGTCCGAAAATTTGGTCACGGATATCATGCCTATACATGCTATTGCAATCAGAAATAAATGTCTCTACATATCGAGCATATCAGAGTCTTCCTAGAAACAACTGTGGTCCCAATAAGGGACTCCTGGAACAATCCACACTGATTTTTCTACGATATGACGAAATAAGAGGAGGAGGCAGATTCATCTTACAGAATTTACAGTGAGAGCCAAGGCCATGGCAAGAGTACGACAGATTCCGAAGCAGAATGTCGCCTCAGCTCTTCCAACTCTACAACCTGACATACCACAGTTTGATCAGTTAGTATACAATCATAGGTATTGCATGCTACTGTCGAAACAATTAGCTCTTGAGCCAATTGCACACTATTTTTCCTACCAAAACTACTTTCCATTTAGGTGCGAAGCCATATGTATGAGCAAAAAGGAGAATATTACGTGAACATATGTGGACGGTTACGGGAAAGCTGAGGTCGCTTCATGGGCGAGATTATCATATTTCGCAGAGCTGCGGAAGGATTGTTCATGTTAGCTCCGAAGACTGGCCGTGCCGGCTGTCTGGGTCTAATATCAACCGGAGGTGCTGCGATATGAGCAGGAGATCCCCCAGACAGCTCAAATGGACCAGAGGTGGAGCCCCGTTGCCTTGGTGGTGGAGCCCATCCCTCATCTCTCCGCCCTGGAGTTTCAGGAGGATCAACCATTGAATGAGCTGTTTTTGTGGAGTGCTAAAAGCATTTTAATATCTTCTAGAAGGCCAAAGCATTGCAGTTAACTTATTTGTGGCTAGATGCATAACAAAAGTAGCTAGTGCAAATTGAGAGGAACGAAGTCTAGTGGCTGGATGCATAACAAAAGTAGCCGGTGCAAGTAGAGAGGAACGAAGTCTATAGTCAGTACAAGGGGCAGACTGAAGAACTAACAAACTGAGTGCATAACGCCTTAAATTACCTTGTCTCAGAGGGTCGCCACTATCCATTATGTTGGGCATGCCCGAGAACAAGTCTGGCTGAGCTCTTGGGAAGTAGTTGTTTGCAGGTTGAATGGCTGAACGCTTTGCCGACTCATACTCGTTTCTCAGCTGATCATACATCTCGTCAAGCTTCCTCTTCTGCCTGGAAAGGAAAGTACAGTCAGTTCTTCACACATGATGGATGAAGCAGAACTTTGTTCCTATAAGTAATGAATAGTGGCGTACTAGACTAACCTGGATTTCTCTGCAAATTTTTCTTGTAGCTCCTGCTTATCCCTCGTCAAGTTTTCAATCTCTTGTTCCATCAGCTGGCATCTTTTGCCCATCTTCTGGTATGCAGTATGCACTTCTTCCAGTTTCTCAGTAAACTTCGCCTGTATAAGTTCACACTTTTGCCTACATTGACCAACAATTTTGTTCATCTTGTACTGCATCTCCAGTTCCTTTTGTCCAATGTAAAACATGACACTTCTGTACGCACTCTTCATAACTGATTTATCATGTTTAAGGAAAAGCTAGATAATTATCATACTTGCAATGAAACAATGAGCTTTGGACTGCAGTCAAATAAACATTGAATATCATTGCCTCACTTTAGCGAGTTCCCGATTCAATCTTTTAGGTTGTTTGCATTACTGGGCAACTAAAGCAGGAAAAGTGGTGTAATTAGGCATTATAGTCCATATATCAGATAGTGATGTAATTCAACAAAAGCAACAGAAGACAAATCCTGCAGTAGTACCAGTGAATAATACAAAGGTATTAAGGATACGTATCTGTGGAGAAATTCCAGCCATTGCCATCTGAGACAACGAGTGCACTGATCAGAACAGATGGATTGCAGGAAAACACACGATTTTGTTATTACAAATCAAAGGGATACTTACATTTGTCCAATCATCGCTTGGATTTATATCCAAAGGCCTCATATGGCTGAGAAATAACAAATAATATTGTTTAGATGATCTCAGCATAATAAGACATTGGAGTCAATTTTCACCTCAGCATATGAAAACATATAAAGATCACTAACAAATTAGAAAGTGAGTTACATATTTTAAGTTCTCCATCAGAGAACAGAAGCATGGGAATTGGGAAACATGCATAAGAAATATGTGTGTTTCAGAGATACTTTTGCATTGTTAGTATCAGATATTGATTAAGGAAATGAGAAATGTAGCTTAAGTAAACAACTGACCTTTTGAAAGTACTTGATCACAAATTGGACATGCACCATCATTGCTGAGTATTTTCTTAGCATCCTCTGTACCTGCTCAATTGGTAACTGTCAGCAATGGTTAACTTCTTTACAGTGGGAGTCTGACTAAACAAAAAGAAGATAGAGGATGGCAGGTATACATAAAAGATGACCGCAGGTGGTTGATACGGCTTGCCCTTCCAACTCCCGCCAGCAAGCATTGCACTTCATTGTTTCTCACTAGTAAATTAAGTAGAGAGCTGGTACAATGCAGAAACCTCCAGTTAGAAACATAGATTTATGATATGCACAAGAAAAACTGAATATAGCTGGCTATCATATTCTGAACAGGACAGCACTAAATCCAGCCGAAATGGATCATAATCCACAATTACCTATGAATCATCATGGATGCATGAATTGTGCATATAATCGACAAGTAAATGCACAAATAACCACATTCTATTGTTTTAAATTGCTGACATGTTTAACCCTGCAGGCACTTGCATTGTTCAGGTGACCATGTTGAAATGCACGAGCTTTTATTTTTGAATATATAGAAGTAAATATGGATAATGTTTTTGTTGTGCATCACAGAGTTATCACTGATACCATGGTACCATACAACAATACATAAATTTTGCCAAGCATTAGAAATTTTCAACTGGAAAAGGTTTAGTTGCAAACAAGACAATCAAGATCAAAATGAGAACAAATAAGCTAACCTTGAAGAAAAGAACACAATTTCTAATACTTCCATTTTGCAGTACCTAGTGTTTACCGCACCGCATTGGACTACGCGTCACAGATCAGATATGTGCAAAAAAAAAAACTAGAAATCTTAAGATTGTCCGTTGAACTCTGTTTTTCACTAATCATAAAATAGATATAAATAATTTATCCCGTTTAATGGAGCCCAAAGTTTGGGAAGCTCTACCATTAGCTCTGCACATGATTTCCAGGAAGATAGAGAAGTTTATAAGCCATTAGGAGCCATTGGTGAACAAGTGTGTGATTGTGTGAATGGGTTTTATGTCATTGACCCATAAAATGGTGTATCACTGTTCGCTGAAGAGGACAATGTAAAACTTGATAAATCCTTTGCTTATCCATTGAACTCCATCTTGGTTAAATTTCACAAGTTACAGAAGTCCATATGTGCAATTCTTGTTCACTAACACCAATCGTTCTGCACTCAACTTTAGGACATATAATAATGTTTACAAGAAGTAACACATTTATGAACAGGAAATAAAATGGATAATAGAATGGCTAATATGCATGGTGTTGGTTATAACAAGGCAATATTGCAAGGACATTGCAATATGGAAGGTTTTTGGTCAAAAAGTTAAGGACTTCTCAGTTCTGTGATGAGGAAAACACATAAAATGGTCATAAACGGTCTTCGTGGGACTGTTGTGATGCTCTCAAAATATACTTCAGCTGATTTGTATGACGTTTGTTATAGTGCTCATGAGTTTCAGCTTTCAACATGTGACATGTCACTGTAAACCTTCTCAAGTAAGTGCCCTTAATGGTTAATTTAATGCTCATATACTCAGAACTTTGAGCCAGCCCGTCATGATACCTTCCTAACCAGTAATTCAGATATAAATGGGAGTGTAACAAAACTCTGCATCCAAATTTCTGTCTGAAACTGTGACTTCACAAAAAAGGAAAGTTTTATGCCTTCATACATTTGCTACTCTACTATATGAGGGAACAAATCAATAGAAGTTCCTATAGCAAAGTGGTGACCTCTTATTCTGCCACACCTGATCCTACAGCAAAGGGGCGACCTCTTATCAGTAGAGGTTCCTACAGCAAATGTTTTTAATACTAGCTAATGTGCTACAGTCAGTATCTACTTGTGCATTGATAAATGGTGATGGCCTTCGAAACAGCAGATTTCACATGACATAGGTCAGGATCTGCTTGCGCCAATATATACAACATATACTAGATATGTGTATTAGTCCCAGTGATTTATACATTTCATCAGTTTTGTCATAATACCCGGCTACCAATTCTCTGCTTATTTTGTAAGTTATATCAGATAAAAGTTTCACAGCTGCGAAGTAGCTAGAATACGATAGGAAGTGAAGTCAAATTAATTGTGATAACAACAGTACTAAAGACTTCAAAGCAGCTAGCACATCTGGTCTCTCTAGGGACTTTTGTAAATTCTCTCTAGTCCGCTATAGCAGGAACATGGATGCTGACAAATGCAGCTGAAAATACACCAAAGAAAATGCATTCAGAACCATTTCCGCATTCCACAACATTTCACTTTCTAATTAACTATTGCAGTAGACTTCATATACTTTCTAGTTCAAAATTTTTTACAAGCTAGGCATAAAAGTTTATGGATCAACTAAATGGAGTGATCCAATCAGCTTCAAATAGGTGATCATTAGTTCGCATGATCTCAAATATCACTCATACAACCTCAAGACCAAACGCAGTAAATATAGGTTCACGCAAGGTCAAATATTTAAAAGCCTAACCACATACAGAACGCCACAATTTCAATTTCAAATTTTGGAGCGGAAGTATCATGAGCAAGAGGAAGCAAGCGTCTAGAAGCACCAAACGATGCTGAACTACGCACACGCAGTACATGAGCGCCATGAACAAGTAAGTTCCATCAGTCCGCCTTTAGAACCTTACATTTGCAGCTAAAACACACGAGAAAAGCACCTTAAAGTCTCAGCAACAGAGCAAGTTTGTACTCAGAATTCGAAAGGCCGCACAAGCATCACCATTCACCAATGGAGCTGTAGAAACGGCAACACAATTGCACCCATCACACTAGTTAATTGTTCGCCCTCTTGCCCCCGTGAGGGGCCAGATCGAAGCCTTAGGAAGCTAAACACACCGAATTGCAAAGCCATAACCATCTGGTGCTCCACCGACTCCACAAACCCGCAGCAAAATCGGAGACGGAATCCCCCGGAAAAGTTCGCAACCAATCGCGGCCCCGAGCGCGCGGTACAATCGTAAGAGCAGTAGGTACGATCCCGCAGCTAAATCCGCGGAAAAAACACTCCAAAATTGGTTAGGAAAAACAAAGCCCCAAAGCCAACCTAGCTCGGATTTAGCGCCGAACACAGATCAAAACCAACCCCGAGATGGCGAGAGGGAGAGATCGGGTGGGGCGCGTGCGTTACCTCACGCACGCGGACGGGGAGGCGGAATCCCAGGGGCGCGCGGACCATCGATCCCACGAAGGGCGGCGGCGTTGGTGAGAGGCCTACCTCGGGCTGGGACGCAACACCTCGGTTCCGGAGGCTAGGGCTGGTTCGGCGCCGCGGAGGAGGCGAGGAGAGCGGGGAGGCGGGCGAGAGGAACTGGGGCGGCGAGTGGGAGGGGCGATGGCGGCAAGGGCGCTTTCGAATGGGAATCGTTTGCTTCGTTCGGGGAGGAGGATACCATACCGCTGCGGCGACCGTGGAGACGGCCGCCGTGTCGCGTGGGCTGCCTGTGCTGTCACTGACAACCGGGGCCGAGGGGCTATGCTGGTCTGTCGGTGGGGAGTTGTTTGGGCCGCCGCTTCCGGGATTTAAGGCGTGTTTGGTTTAATACCAAAACACGCCACACTAAGGTGTGTTTGGTTGGTGGAATGGCGAGGAATGGGATAGGATGATTCCAGCTTTTTGGGATGGGACGCGTTTGGTTCATAGTATGGGATAATTCTATTTTTGTTTGGTTAGTGGGATGGAGAAGAATGGGATGATCCCACGCAGCCTCCTCGCCGCCGCCCGCGCCTCAGCGCCGCCGCCGCGCTCGAAGCTCTGCGCCACGGCCACGCCTCCTCCCGCCCGGCCGCCCAAACTCTCGCGCTCGAAGCTCTGCGCGCCGCCGTCGCTCGAGCTCGCCGCGGCCGCGCCGACCTCCGCCGCCCGAGCTCTGCGCGCGCCGCCGCCCGAGCTCTCGCGCTCGACCTCCGCGCCCGAGCTCTGCGCGCCGCTGCCGCCGATCTCTGCGCACGCCGCCCGCGCTCGAAGCTCTCGCGCCATGCGCCACACAGCCATGCCTCCGCCCGATCTGCGCGTGAGTTTTCGTGGGATGAAGTCGTCCGGGATTTTTGTGGAATGAGATGATACCGAATTTTTGAGGAATATTCCTTTGGGAGGGACCATTTGCTTCTATCCCATTCTCCCCATTCCACCAACCAAACAAATTGGATGACCTCAAAATTGGAACGGACCATTCCATCCTCGGGTCATCCTAGCATCCAAACACACCCTAAACTGCTGTCCACGCCGCAAGTATAGCGGCTGAATTCAGCTCCAGACTTTTGGCGAGATATGGCGCAGAAAATGAACCGACCAGCGCTAGGCAAAGTTGGGCATGCCACAGTCCGGCCATCAAGCAAACACAGCTAAGCCGGCATTGTGAGTGTGGCAACCTTTGGCGAGTTCGTGAACGAACCAAACACGCCCTGAAATGTCCGACATCTCAAAGAATCGTCGGCCGCGCCTAGGTTTCTGGCATCTTTATTTGCTTAGGCCCGTTTGAATGGGCCCAAACCCTTACTGGCTGGCGTTTGCGTGTGTGTTGTTATTGAGGGGGGTTTTTTTTTTGAGATTTTGGACTTTGATTTATGATTTTTGAGTTATAACTATTCGTGAGAGATAATATATAAAAAGAAATAGTCATATATGATTTTGGCCAGTATAGATGAACTCGGTATAGTATTTACTACAATCAACTTGTAGATCCCGCACGTACTGTTTAAAAGCTAGTTATTGTAGCACGATGGGATAAGCCAAAGCAAAAAAAAAAACCCTAACCAATTCATAGATTGAAATGCAGGCATAATGAAGTCGATTAGTGTTGAGGTAGACATCTGATAGCCAAAGCTAACTTCAAGGAAGTGATTAAAGAAGTATATAACCTATTATGCATTTCATAACTTCCTCTAATTTACACATATATACCCATAGTGGCGATATTGAATGAAGTTGTACAAAAATTAACATGGTTGAAGTAGTCTCAATCTTATATATATTTTCAAATTACATGATATCCAATGTTCTAGAAGTATATATTCTAGAATAATATACCCAAAGTTCTGAAACAATTATCAGTGCCCACATTGAACCATGATTCTCGAAAGCACCAGTTGGTTATGGTTCTGTTCATATTAGCTTCTAAAAGCTATTTTCTATAGTAAACAACTTTTCTATAATACCTAACTTTCAAACAGAGTATCTTTTTAAGGCGGTGTCTACTAATCGATTATAGTAGACATTGTAGTGACTTCATTTATATCGGCTAAAATCGCACATGAGTTTCTCTATCCTATAGCTTCTCTACAAGCTATTACTATTCACAATCTAAAGCCAAAAGCTATCAGCATAAATCAATATAAACACTCATAAGCAGTTTGTTTGAGTTCAATGTAGGAATTGATGCAAGCAAATACAAGTGATTCAATTGATGGATACATCTACCTAGGGTGCAAGAGAGAAAACAGTACTAGGAGCTAAGACAGAAGTAAGTGCAAGCATACCATGTCAAGTTCATTTATCAACTCCAAATGAGTGGCGTCTGTCAAACCTTCAAGAAGCAAGCATTTATCTTTGCCATCACCAACACGAGAGAACCCATTGCAGTTCTCATTACCACACCCCCAAGATCCAGTATATTTGCAGAAATCCTCACAATAATTGTCAAATCTAACATATGCATCTTCCAACGATGGCATGCCGTCAAGCGAAGGAGTCCGATCCTGAGAATGAACTAACTCCAATGAGACGAGACATCGGACAGAAATGTGGGTGCGGGTATATCCATATCCCCACCACTGAAGAAACAAATTAAAATAGGTTCATAGTCCAGTGCTTTACCGATTTGGACGTGATCTTCTTCGTATCGATGGTGCAAAAGATCATATCTACATCCTCCAATACCGGACAGCTCGAGAAATCAACGGTGCGGGATTCTAAATGTACACCGTCAAGCTCCAACCTCGTCAAGTGCTTGGAGACGAGAACCAGGTTATCTAACCGCAAGGAATCATCCACAAGGCTTGATAATGAGAACCACAAAGCTTGGCACATTGACACGAGATGAAAGATCCATATGTTTATGTCATGTACTTGTGCTCTTGATGGAGTGAAGATCACAAACGTCAATCGGCGCATGGCTGTAGGTGAGCAGTGGATTGCCCAAGAACTCGTGGCAGTCCTCAATCGAGTCGTTGGCGATGCGCAGGGTAGGCACGGACTTCCAGAGGTGGCGCCAACGCCTGGACGACAGCCTGTGCTCAAGGGCACCGTCTGGTACGGCGAAGATGCTGATGACCTTGCTGCATTTGGCAGCCACTTTCTTCTTGTTGCTGGTAGCCATTCCGTCGAACCGGTGGGAGGTGGGCGACAGTGCTACTTAGGTGGGTTCGGGACTGGTGCCTTGTTCATCTAAAATAGAGAAGGAAGGGCTCCTAAGCTGTTGGGCTATTTGTGAAGAGTCTTGGGCTTGACCCATTCTTGTGTATATGTAATAGCTCATATCAAGAAAAAAAAAACAAATGAGAATGGATTGAGACTCCGGAACCTTTTCTCATGGTACCAGAACCTGGTGACGTGGAGGCAATGCCGGTGAAACCCAAATGATAGGGCTACTGCTAGCTGCGTGCTGTTTGGCGGTGGCGGCAGCGGGCTCAGAGGTGGAGCCGGTGGGATCAACAGTGGAGGTGCCGGCTTGGTGGCGTCGAGGGCGACGTCGGGAGCGTGGGCCCAGTCAATGAGTTTGGGCTGCTCAATAGGTTCGGAGGTTCGTGGCCACTTGGAAGTGGCAGATCTAAGCATCGCTAGTGGGCTCAGGAAGGAGGAGCTCGTGGCAAAGGCGGGCGCTTTGCGGGAGGAGCTAGAGAAGGTGAAGGCCGACCTTGCCAGCGCGAAGGAGGTGGCAGCGGTGAAGGTGAAGAGCGTGAAGGCTGCAGCGATGCACGAGTTCAAGAGCGCGACCCCCGTGGTAGAGGCTGGTGCCCTGTGGGAGGAGGCCATGCTTGACCTAGCGAGAAGAAGGGGAAGAAGAAGGCCAAGGCCGAGAAGCGGCTGCTGGCTTACAAGACCTCCAAAGAGGGAAGCTGGTATGGCTGGTACTTAAGTGCGGCCAACTTCCAAGATCTCCAAAGAGGGAAGCCGGTACGACTGGTACTTGAGCCTGATTGCTGCAAACTTTGTGGTGTGTTGCAATTTTCTTGCTACTATTCTTTCTCTAGTAGGAAAAGGAGGTGAGTCCCTAGGGGCAAAAATCGATAAATGGGGGAGAATCAAGGTATTGAGTAAGTGCTTGAGAAATTGGCTTAGTTATGTTGCTCACTACGAAGACTGGTGAAACTACATCAAATCGGTCAATTGTTGAGTATATGGAGCTAGTCCAGAGATGGAATTGATGCCAAATGATATCAAATTGGCAGGCATCAAGAATTACTTAAGTTGGTCTAGAAGGGCATTGTTAATCTTGAAGATAAAGGGACTGGAGGGTTCAATTGAGTCGGCCAACAAGTCAAATGCACAATGGAGGACCTACAGTACTACTAACTCATTGGTGGTGGCATAGTTGTTGAGCTCTCTATTTCTAACCATTGCTGCAATGGTGGAGACCATCTCAAGTGCGGCTAAGGTATGGAAAACTTTGTCAAAATTATACTTTGGAGAAGGCAAATGATGCTGATAGTTGAGACATAAGAGAGGATTAGTGATCTAAAACAGGGGGAGTGTTCAGTAATGGAGTATGTTGTAGAATTGCAATGATTGTGGACTGACTTAGATCACTATGATCCCCTCGAGTTGACACATTCAGAGTGTACATCCACTGTTAAGAAGTGGATTGAATGCAAGAGGGTGATAGAGTTCCTAAAGGGATTGAACCCAAATTTAATGGAATGTGAGCTACTATGTTCCATTAGCCTACCCTCCCTTCCATGGAGGAAGCTATTTGCAGCAATTGCACAGGAGGAGACCAGATTAAAGGTAATGTCTGGCTCCAAAGTGTCAGAGCCACCAATACTCCTGCCTTTGCAATAGTTGAGACTAAGGAGTGTTTCAACTGCGGTGAAAGGGGGCACTTGAGTCATGATTATCGTGCCCCATGCAAGCCTAATCGTGGAAGGGAGAGATGCACTGATAGAGGTGGACCAATGAAAGGAGATAGAGGTCGTGGATATAGGAGTAATCACAAAGCTAATATGGCAGTCATAGAAGAGGGATCCTCAGGAACTGTAGAGATCTCTACAAAGGAATTAGAAGAGTTGAGGCAATTGAAGAAGAAGGTAGAGAATACTGATGATAAAGACAAGTGTCTTCCACTATTTTTGGAGACTTTGCCAACTTTGCCTACAATAAAGGTAATTATGCTTATGCATCCACACTCTCACAAATGTCTCATCTAGTTGGATCCTAGATTTAGGAGCATCTAGGCATGTCACAAGCACACCAAGTGAATTTGTGTTGTATACGCAATATCCACCCACAAGAAAGGAAACAATCCAAATAGTTGATGGCACTTCACAACCTATTAAAAGTGTTGGCGTAGTTCAATACATATCATCTATTAAACTCTCATCAATTTTACAGGTGCATGCTTTTCCGGTCAATCTTATTTCAATAGGTGCTTTGGTTGATCACTGGACTTTCGGGTTACCCTTGACCAAAAAAATTGTTTAATTCAGGAGAGGATGGGAAGAAAAGAATAGCGACTTACATATGAAAAAACCGATAACCCAAATACAAATGGATTTTATTCTCACACACACTTACACACTTTTTAAAGCGCGACTTCCAAAGATTCCACAAACCTGATAAGATACTTCAACCACAAAGACGTGACCTAAACCACTTAAGCCAACACTGTGATTTTGTAAATCATCACTCCACCCGGTTTCGAACAATTCCCCAAATTGACACCCGTCGGTCTTCATGATGATGCGATGCCCATCACTTACCGCCAAGATCGTATGCCTGTGTCGAGGCCGTCACCACTTGAAACGCCAAAGTCCCATAGTACACCAACATCACTTCATAGTCTGTGATACCCAACGCCTTGCCGTCAAGATCATGCTTCTGCTATGAGGAATGTCACCACTTGAAATGCACAAGTCCATTTGGCACATCACATGCATGCATTGTCTCTTCACGACTCTTGTTTTTCTCCCGTGCATCTCGACTTGAGATGTTGCTCCACCTAGACATACGCCGATACGCGACACCCTATGGCCTTAGAACTCCTTCTGTAGCCTCGGTCTTGCCACTGGCCGCAACAATCATCAAAGCATCTGCACATCAAAGAACAAAACAAGTGATCTGAGCACAAATGACATACACTTAACTCTCTATTAGCAAACTATATGCATGGACACACACCATGACTTACACATGCATGGACTCCCCCATGACTAATACTTGTACGGACTCATGTCGTGACTAACACCCAAACCAGACTTAGACAACATAGACTTTACTAGGGCCGGTCTGACCATGGCACACAAGCCGGTCATACCGTCCAAACAGCAGCCGGTCAGACTAAACTAATTGGTCCCAGCTGTCAGACCACCTGGTCCGAGCTGTCAAACCGCCTAGGCCGACCAGTGTGACTGATTTTCCAACACAGCAACAACTCATTTCACTAATTCAAAAGTTAGAACTCAAGCAATGATATCAATATACGATCGATGCCAAATACTCATCACTGGCATGGGGTTACCACCATATGATCCTTCACGAGAGTATCCGGAGTTCCACAACACTTTTAAGACCTTGCACGTGGACAACGTCACGTGGACAGTGTGGAATGCACAACTCATCTTGGAGACTACGCTCGCATCGTCTTTGAGATATAAGTTTGACTATTACTTTTTAAACACTTATATTAAGATATACTAATAAAATTATAAGATTATGAAAGCATTTCAAATGATAAATCTAATGATATAATTTTTATCTAGCAAATCCAGATAGTTTTTAAATATATTTGCAGCCAAACTTTGGAATATTTGACAGCATTGATTGTAGGAAGTCGGGTAAAAACGAACAGAGTATGAAACTAACCGTCTTTAAGATCATTGATTCGTTATTTCTTTTTCGTTCAGATGTGAATTCCACGTACGAGCCTACCAGTGGAGATAAAAGGTACACTTCATTTGTTAAGAAGGAAAGCATAACCTCGGTATTATACTACACCATCAATTGTGGGGTCATTTCCGGAATCCGAAAAAAATACTTACAAAATCCGAAAATTTGTAAAAAGTACTTTTGTAAAAATACTTTTATTAAAAAGTATTTTTAAGTACTTAAAAAAATACTTTAATAAAAGTATAAATCCGAAAAAAATTAAGTACTTACAAAAATACTTTTTATACTTAAAAAAGTATTTTTTACAAATTTTTGAATTTTGTAAGTATTTTTTCCCGAATTTCTCAGAATTTTTTTGGGCCTTGTGAGACACGTGGCGGGTGCTGGGGCACCCCCGCACGCGCTAAATACTGTGCCCCCAGCACGTGAGTCGCACCCGCAGTTTGGTTGATGTACGTCGCGCCAGAGGTGAGAAATGGTTGAGAGGCTCGCATCTGTAGGAGGAGAAAGTGCAGTAGCAATAGTGGTTTGGAATAACTAGCAACAGAAGTCATTGCGCGCTATTAATTTACTGGATTTGGTTTTTTACTCGGAGGAAGTGTGATCTGGTGAGGGAGCTCTATGCATGGTTTTATAGATGAGCGCGGCGCCTGCTGATTGGGTGTATGCATGGACATGGACTGGATGACAAATTAATCCAAATCGCGAAGACACCCGCCGGTCTTCACGAGGACGCAATGCCCATCACTTACCGCCAAGATTATTTGTTTGAACCGAGGTCATCACCACTTGAAACACCAAAGTTCCATGGTACACTAACATCACTTCATAGTCCTTGATACCCAATGTCTTACCGTCAAGATCATACTTCTGCTCTGAGAATGTCACCACTTGAAATGCATACAAGTCCATTTGGCACATCACATGCATGCATTGCCTCTTCACGACTCTTGTTTTTCTCCCGTGCTTCTCGACTTGAGATGTTGTTCCACCTAGACATACACGACACACTATGGCCTCAGAACTCCTTCTGTAGCCTCGGTCTTGCCACTGGCTGCAACAATCATCCAAGCATTTGCACATCAAATAACAAAGCAAGTGATCTGAGCACAAATGACATACACTTAACTCTCTATTAGCAAATTATATGCATGGACATGCACCATGACTTACACATGCATGGACTCCCCCATGACTAATACTTGCACGGACTCATGTCGTGACTAACACCCAAACCAGACTCAGATAACATAGACTTTACTAGGGCCGGTCTGATCATGGCACACAAGTCGGTCATACCGTCCAAACAGCAGTTGGTCAGACTAAACTAATTAGTCCCAGCTGTCAGACCACCTGGTCCGAGCTGTCAAACCGCCTAGGCCGGTCAGTGTGACTGATTTTCCAACACAGCGACAACTCATTTCACAAATTCAAAAGTTAGAACTCAAGCAATGATATCAATATACGATGGATGCCAAATACACATCACTGACATGGGTTATCACCATATGATCCTTCACAAGAGTATCCGTAGTTCCACAACGCTTTTAAGACCTTGCACGTGGACAACGTCATGTGGACGGTGTGGAATGCACAACTCATCTTGGAGACTACGCTCTCATCATCTTTGGAATGCACAAATCCAGATAGTTTTTAAATATATTTGTGGCTAAACTTTGGAATATTTGACAGCATTGATTGTAGGGATGTCGAGTAAAAACGAACAGAGTATGAAACTAACCGTCTCTAAGATCATTGATTCTTCATTTCTTTTTTGTTGAGATGTGAATTCCACGTACGAGCCTACCAGTGGAGATAAAAGGTACACTTCATTTGTTAAGAAGGAAAGCATAACCTCGGTATTATACTGCACCATCAATTGTGGGGTCATTTCCGGAATCCCCATTTCAATACAATTACAATTGCTAGCCCAACACCAACTCCTATTCCAACAAAGAGAAACAACAGAATATCTACGGATGATCTCTTCTTTGAAAACGGCCCTGTATTTGGCGTGGTTTTGTTGTCGCATGGTATGGACAGCTGGGACCCACATAGACCAGGGTTTCCAAGAAAAGAGTCTCTGGCAAATGTTAAGAAGTGCGGTGAGCCTGGTATCCTCCCCACCAGCGAGTTGTACGACAAGTTTAGCACTTGTAGGAAGTCCAGCGATGCAAGCTGTTGCGGGATCTCCCCAGTGAGCTCGTTCCAGGAAAGATCCAACGATTCAAGCTGATCCAAACCACCGAGCTGAGATGGGATGGGCCCTGTATAGGCATTGTGCGACATGTTAAGCCCCTTCAGCAGAACAAGCTTCCCCACTGATTCAGGTATGCTACCTTGGAACGCATTGTTGGAGACATCCATGAGCACAAGGGCATTGAAGATCTTAGTAATCGTAATGTCTACGGACCCTTTGATTGTGAGTGTAACGCTGAACTGATATGCTAAGTTTTGATCTACCATAACGGCTGATGATTCGTTGTCAGGCCTGACCATCATGGAGCGGAAGCTCTTGAACCATTCATCTTGCAAGGAACCAGAGAAGTTGTTTGACGCCAGATCGACGATTCGTAGCCCACGGAATTCGCAGCTGCTTGTTTCTCCGGTAGGATTCCCCACCTGTCCAGAGAAGTTGTTGGACTTGAGGACAAGAACCTGAAGCTTGGGAAGTGCACCGAGCCAACAAGGGAAAGAGTCGAAGATGCGATTGTTTCCCACGTCAAGGATCTCCAGACTTTTGCATGCAACCAGAGACCTAGGTAGCTTCCCTTCGATCCTGTTGTTGTTCAGATCTATTGCCTCCAGAGCACAACTGCTGCTTATATTGTGTAGATGCAAATTCGCCACAAGTTGATTCGCCTTCAGGCTTAGAATCCGCAGTGCATTGGCTTCCTCTATTAGACAAGAAGGGATCGAACCATTCAAGTTATTATAAGAGATATCAAGAATTTCCAAGGTCCTTGCGCAGCAAAGTGACGGTGGGATAATCCCAGAGAGGTTGTTCCTAGAGATCCTAATGATTCTGGCATAACAAAGGTAAGCAGTGGAACTGGGATCGATGGCTGAGAAGCGGTTGTTCGAGTAATCTAGCACCAGAGGTGCGCTTGCAGGTATTTTTAAGATCCCTTCAAACATGTTAAAACTAAGATCGATTGAGTATAACCAATCCATCGGATGGAGATAGCGCCCTATGTTCGTAAGTTGGTTGTGTGAAAGATTCAACGTTTGAGGTCCCAAACCCCAAATCTCCCATAGCGACTTGGGTATAGCTCCCGAGATTTGGTTGCTAGAAAGGTCAAGGTTCACAATCGTATTTAGATGCAGCAATGCACTGGGAAATTTGGACAGGTTGCATGAGGATAGGAGTAAATCCCGGATTTGGGGCAAGGAATCTGTTGAGAAATTACCTTCTCCGTCGACAACAGACAGCCTATTATTGGAGAGATCAAGGTGGTCAAGATACCGTAGTTTCTTCCAGAATGTGGTGAGCTCGACCAAGCCTGTGAATACATTTGAACGAAGGACTACACTAAACAATTGAGATTCAGATACGTTTCCGACGCATGGAGGTATCACTACTGACCCCGAGAAGTTGCAGTTATTCAATACCAACCTTTCTAAGTTGACAAGGCTGCACAATAGATCAGAAGGTATGGGTCCACCCAAGCCACAGTTTGAGAATTCAAGGACTGTCAGTGATGTAAGATTTGCGACCCAGTATGGAATAGATCCTGTTAGGCCAAACCCTGAGAACGTCAGCATGGTCAAATTCTCAAGTTCGGCAATGGAAGAGGGCAGATCCCCAGAAAAGCCACCTGCAGCCAGATCCAACACTTCCAAAGACCTGAGATTGCTGATGGAACTGGGTATGCCGCCGGAGAAGTTAGTCCTTCTCAAAACCAAGTTCCTCAAACCAGTATTGACTTTGAAAACTGGCAATTCACCACGGAGCCTAGTGTTGTTTCTCATGTCGAGCGTTCCAAGTTTTGTGTGTTGGAAGATCCTTGGGGGGAACCATCCTTGGAGGTCATTAGAGGAAAGTTGCAGAACACGCAAGGAGGGGAGGTCAGCAAGGAATTCAGGAACTGGGCCTTGCAAATTATTGTACTGTAGGTCAATCACCGCAAGGGAACCCAAGCGAGAAAGTGCTTTACAGATAGAACCGGAGAGTGAGCAGAATGGCAAGCTGAGAAGCTGAAGCCTAGGAGTGGAGTCGGCCAGAGCATCACACCACTTTGCTCCCACGTTGGAGATGTCCACAAAGCCAAGCCGGAGCTCCCTTAGATTGCTCAGGTTTGCAACTAGGGTTTGGAAATTAGGTTTCTGAAGCTGAGGGAAAATCACGTTATTTGTCCCAATGACTATCTGTTCATTGTCCCTTGTTTCGAAACCGAAGTTTGTCGACAAGTCGAGGGAGACCAAACTATTTATTTGGGCGATGCCCATTGGGATCTGGCCTGCGATGTTGGCGTCAGAGAGGTTGAGATGGGTGAGCTTAGTGAGCCGCTCAAAGCCTTTTCTTGGGAGAGGCGCCCCACCCAGATCATTCCCGCTGAGGTTGAGGTGCTTGAGAGAGGTAAGTCGGAAAAGGGCACGAAGGCGGTAAAAGGCACGAAGGCCATGCCTCACCTCGTTGTGGCAGAGGGCTAAGTCGAGTGAAGTGACACGGCCATCTCCGGCATCGCAGCGAACGCCATGCCAGCTGCAACAGTCCGTGCCAGCCTGCCACGAAGTGAAGCAGTTTTCGAAAGCGAAGGACAGCCTGAGCATGAGGAGTGCCGAGGCTTGGCTTCGGAGGCATGGCGTCGGGACGGCAGTTTGGTTCTTGTACGGCGCGCCGGAGGTGAGAGATGGTTGGGAGGCTCGCATCTGTAGGAGGAGAAAGTGCAGTAGCAATAGTGGTTTGGAATGACTAGCAACAGAAGTCATCGCGCGCTATTAATTTACTGGATTTGGTTTTTCACTCGGAGGAAGTGTGATCGATCTGGATGTGAAGGAGCTCTATGCATGGTTTTATAGAGGAGCGCGGCGCCTGCTGATTGGGTGTATGCATGGACATGGACAGGATGACAAATTAATCCAAATCGAGATGGCCAGTGGTTGTCGTACAGATCCAGACGTACCACAGTCTAGACTCTAGCCTAGGACACATAATATTTATCAATATAAAAGTCAAATAAGTCCGAAGCGTCAACACTAAAACGATTCATAACTTGTAAAGACCTGAAGAAGTTGGAGGAGATATGCGGCTAGTACGACTACTACTACATCAACATGCTACATCGATTCTACTTCCGATACGAGTTTACGCGTCTAGTAGTAATCCTATGATCTATTTCTAGCGGAGGTTGCTTTTTTGTACGGTACAATTTTTGAAATTGTGCTAGCGTAGTCTATCCGTAGCGCTTCATCATAATGTATTGAGACTAAACTAGTAATATGTCAATTCAAGATTAGTGAGAGATTGTTGGAAATAATCTTAACTTAGAGTTTAAATCAAGTTCGAAACACAATAAAATCCACCTTCTTATGTAACTCAAGTTAAAGTCTTGGTCAACTAATCTGTAGAGGATAAAGTGCATTAGCAATAGTGCTTTGGAATAACTAGCAACAGAAGTCATTGCACGCTATTAATTTACTGGATTTGGTTTTTACTCGGAGGGAGGAAGTGTGATATGGTGGAGGAGCTGTGTGCATGGTTTTATGGATCAGCGCGGCGCCTTCTAATTGGGTGTATGCATGGACATGGACTGGATGACAAATTAATCCAAATAGAGAGATAGTAGTGACTTCTCTCTAGAACGTAAGGAAAACCTAAATCCACCGCTAACTGGTTGCATACATAAACTTGCACATCCTTTTATCTTCGTACTCCCTCTCCCTGTATAGGATTTGATTTGACGGTTCCCCAAAATCTCTGCCATACAGGAACGTATAGAACGGGCCATATGGATTTGATTTGACGGTTCCCCAAAATCTCTACCGTATACGGCAACGTATAGAACGGGCTATATTAACAACTGAGCGATTCTAGAGAGAGATTACATATGCCTGTCGAACAGATGGTTGCAGTTGGGCATGTAAACCGATCGGCCTGCCAGATGCGGAGCTATTTTACATAATAGTCTAAAGCATTTAAGAATTTATATAAAAATCTAGAAAATCGTAAAGATGCTAATACAGTTAACCTCGTACGTTTAAGACTAGGTTCTTTTTCACTTATGACTTATAGTTATGATTTATGCTACAGTGATTAGCTTTTAAATGATGTGTTTTTTAAAGCGGGGTCAACAGGAAGATTGTAGTAAAAAGTATGCTGAGTTCAGCTGTACCAACCAAAATCACATGAGACTATTTCGCTTTGTATACTACCTCTTGTGAATAGACAGAATTCTAAAATTTAAGTAATAAATCATAAGTGCGTCACTGCCCTGCTGAATACCTACTTGTCTAACCTTTTTCACACGCTGTTGAATTGCAACCCACCTCACAGTTCAGTGATAGGCCCTGCCAGAGAAATCAATTCGCCGTGTCAACAATAAGATCAGAGTGCGGATAGGACAATAGAAGCTAGACTTGTCAGTCAACATCTTCTTAGAAGTTAAACCACTCCTGTTAGGCTGTTATCAACTTGCAAATGGGTTCATGATAAGGATGTCTAGCAAAGGTTAGCCGTATCTTACAAATAATTGGACATGAAGACATGCTTCCTGTTTGTCTGAATTTTTCTTCTATGCAATCAATTTGATTTTGTATATGTAACATGCCAAAACTCACAGCATTTTAATAACCATGAATTTACATTGGTAATTGGATAACAACCAAACAACATATGGATGTATACTTCTACCATTGCAAGTAGAGTAGGAAATCAATTACCGGCACCAACATTTATTATGGAATTGTTTGACGTCAGTAGACAGAATTTTAAGGGGGGGTCTTAGATGGTTTTCTCGCCGTTGAATGTTCTTTGAAATTAGTGCACTGCTGTTGCCTTTGACCATGCCACCTGTTCGACATAATGTCTCGGGGGCAGCGTGAGTCCAAGAAAACACCCATGCTGAGCAGGGCCGACCACATCGACGCCCTCCCCTAAACAACCTCCACCACCACGTGCTCTCCTTCCTCAGCGCACGAGGCAATGCTGACGTTCAT
Source organism: Dendrocalamus sinicus (assembly GCA_036346575.1). Taxonomy (NCBI): domain Eukaryota; kingdom Viridiplantae; phylum Streptophyta; class Magnoliopsida; order Poales; family Poaceae; genus Dendrocalamus; species Dendrocalamus sinicus. The sequence goes on along the minus strand of CM070672.1, from coordinate 25,815,560 downwards.
GCTCACTGTTATGGTTACACACTAAACAATAGATACCAGGATTTCAGGAGATCCAAGAGGGACGCTCGGAGCCTAGAACTCAAGAGAGGGGAGTGGCATAGAGCGTATTCGCACTACTTAATCCCAACCCAAGCCTTGTTCTTACACCAAAATGTTCTCCCCTTTTCCATAGTGCCCTAGGGGTTATAGTTATAGCCATGGATAAAGGAGGTTTATATAAATACCCCACTTTGGATCTTAACTAGTGGGGGCAAACATGTTATTTCCTTAGCATAGCCTTCATGGGCCCACCTTATATTTACATGTACACTTGGGCTTGGTACCAATGGGCCGAAGGTGAGGGCTACTCTCCCAACAGTAGCTTCTCATGGTCATGGGCTTCACAATAGGTAGACCAAAACTATGCCCTTCGCACTTTGGCCCCCTCCGTCCGTTCGGCCCACCATTGCAATCATTGAGATTATCCAGGATCTCCATTGTACCACCCGTGCAACGAGCAGGGCTTGGCACGCACTTTCGAGGAGTATGCCTAAATCACTTACCTCGCGATCCGGTCGGCGGGCATGCTCCTATGCGGGCCTCCTTCGGCCGCTACCTCCGATCTTGGCCCGGGTGTCCTGGTTGTCGGACATGCCGCCCTAACGGGAGTTGTCTTTCGCTCCGCGGCTTGGGTCTTGGGTGAGTCATTCTGGCTACATGCCGGGGGTCCATGAGGTTATGTGTTGGGGTCGATCTGAGTGCTGTCAAGGGCTTCTTCTCGACCCTTTTTTCCGAGGCCCAGTCTACTGGTCCGCTTGTGCCACGTGTCCTACAACCTGAGGTATCATGCCAGCCTCATATGCCAGGCCTGAGCATGCGCTGGTGTCCCTGCACACGTGGTGATGATCCTACCTTGGGGACGTGGGTGCTCACGTCGGTTAAGAGGGCATGCATAATGCCTCAAAAGGCGTGCCCACAACTATCGGTATTAAGGTGCTTGGGAGTTTTGTCTCTCTACATTTCTTCCTCGCATTCCATCGTGTTCATCTCTAGTCCCACCATTTTCACTAGCCACTGTGTCCTATTTTCTTCCTCATGTTTGTGGCCGCCGCTTGGCTCTCTGACGTTCATGCATGTCATGCCCCCGCCGTCTTCACCACAACTCAAGGAGGTCCGCGCATCGGTCGTGCAGATTCGCCCGCTATCTGATCAAGCCATGTCGATAGTGTTCATAACGGTGGGTTTGGTGAGGATGCACGGTCCGAGTTGCCTGCTGGGAAGAGTTGGAGAGGATCTGAGCATGTTGGCTCAGTTGTGAACATGCTCGATCGCTCGCTGGTGATAGAAAACCTCTTGGACGTGTTCGTGTAGGATGGCAATGTCTCCGATTGATAGATTGTTTGCCTCCCAGATATGAAGGAGGTGGCTCCTCGGCCAAGGGACAGTGAGACCTTGGTCTTCACCGCATATTTTAGTGTCATTTTTCACATCCTGAATGCTCGCTTTACGAGCGATGTGCTTTGATCATATGACCTAGAGCTTCCACAGCTGATTGCGAACGCCATTGCTCGGCTAGTGATCTTCTCGTGGACTACACGGTTGGAGACCACTGTGACAAGCACAGCGATGTTTGTGTCCCTGCATGACACTCGCTACCAACTGAAGCACCTGGCTGACGGTGAATTCTCCAATCTGGTGAGCATGAACTTCTAGGTGTGCTCGGGGTTCTCAAAGGACTTCCCATCCAACTCTATACACACGAATTTGGAACCAACACGATGCGTCGATGGTTCTACAATGGCATCTAGCCAGGTAGCCACCTCCATTGGACCAAGTGGAGCATGGACTTCATGCCATCCCCCCGCATGAAGCTCGATCAGGATGACAAGGGCCATGTGAAGAGGCTCCGTGCGCTTGCATGATGAGTGAATATGCAAGACTTTGCCAAGGAGTTGTGCATGCCCTGCATGATCCCATAGGCTCAGAGCTAGCTGCTAAAGACAGGGGCATCCTGGGAGGACGATCAGTGATCTCAATTTGGGGGAGTGCCGTCGAAGGCTTCTTCTAGGCATGGAGTCAGGATGATAGTTTTATTGCTATTGTTGGAAATAATGTTGACTTAGAGTTTAAGTTAAGTTCAAGACATAGTAGAATCTGTTTCTGTGTGTAACTCAAGTTGAAGTTATGACCAACTAGAAGTCCAAGTACATATGTTAGTAGATGAGTATTAGCTTATATAAGGAGAAGGCTTGTAACCAATTTTGTGAGAAATAGCAAGAGAATAGAGAAATTCTCCCGTAGTCTGGGAGTTCAAGTCACATGATCAAGAAAGAGTGGTCAAACTAATCAACAATGATGGCATGTACTCACCTTGAGCTTAACCGATATCGATATCGTGAGGCAAAGAGAAATGCATAATAAGTTTTGTTGAGGTTCATCCGATATGATATTTACGTATAATTAGGAGTCGGCATGTCTTGCTAGGGGCCGCTGCCGATTAGTGGATGAGTAGGAATACTCAGGCTATGTCCAAGTGTATGTGAACCTATAGGGTCGCAGACTTAAAGGGTTGGGATATAATTCAGATGGTGATCTGAATTCATGTGGGCCACGAGTTCCTAATGGGCCTCAAGTTCAAGGTCCATCATGGAAGCCTATAAATAGAGGGACGATGGCATAGGGTTATTGGAGAGAATTCAGAATTCCTAAAATCCTAATCACTACACCTTCTCCATCTAATACCACGCAGCCGATGCTATCACTCCAGCGCGTGGTGTTCCTGCCCCGTACATGTGGATACCTTAGAGGTGTTGATGTGAAGCTTCAGCACTAGGACGATCCTCACCTTGTGACGACCTGAAGGAGTTGGAGGAGATGTGTGGCTAGTACGACTACTACTGCACCAACACATTACATCGACTCTACTTCTGCTACAAGTCTGTGCTTCTAGTGGTAATTTTGTGATCTATTACTAGCAGATGTTCCTTGTTTATGCAATAGAATTTTTGAAATTGTGCTAGTGTAGCCTATCTGTAGCACTTTGGTGGAATGGGGTGTCTGAATGACGGAATCAGACCTTGTTAGATATGCTCAGTCCATGATGAGCCAATATGATCTACCATTGTCTTTTTGGAGTTACGCTCTAGAAACTACCGCTTTCACTTTAAATAAGGTACCATCTAAATCAGTAGATAAGACACCATATGAGATATATACTGGGAAGAATGCAAGTTTGTCTTTTCTTAAAATATGGGGATGTGAAGTATATGTAAAATATTTGACATCCGACAAGCTCACACCTAAATCTAATAAATGCTTCTTCATGGGGTATCCTAAGGAAACTAAATGATATTATTTTTATAAAAGGGATGAGAACAAAGTGTTTGTTGCCCGAAATGGTCTCATTTTGGAGAAAGAATTTCTCTCAAAAGGAATTAGTGGGAGTACAGTGAGACTCAAAGAAATTCGAGAGCCATCAGAAAATATTTCAATTCCTACTGAACCTATATAGAGTATATAGAATTTTGTAGAACCTATGGAAGAGGCACTAGCCCCACGTTGGTCTGGAAGGCCATGTCAATTACCGATAAAGTATCAATATGACATTTTATTGTTAGAAAATGATGAGCCTAAGATTTATGAGGAAGCGATGATGGGCCCCAACTCTAAGAAATGGCTTGGAGTCATGAGATCCGAAATTCAATTCATGTATGATAATCAAGTTTGGAACTGATTGATCCACTCGATGGTGTAAACACCATTGAGTGTAAGTAGGTTTTTAAGAAAAAGATAGATATGGATGGAAATATTCATATCCATAAGGCATGATTGGTGGCAAGGGTTTCAAACAAATTCAAGATGGTGACTATGATGAAACCTTCTCGTCCGTTGTTATGCTTAAGTCTGTCCGAATCATTCTAACTTTTGTTGTATATTTTGATGACGAGATATGGCAGATGGATGTCAAAACAGGTTTCCTAAATGGAAACCTAAGTGAGGATGTGTACATGACACAACCTAAAGGTTTTGTTGATCCCCAAAATGCTAGAAAGATATACAAGCTTCAGAGATCTATCTATGGATTGAAGTAAGCATCTCGGAGTTGAAGTATACATTTTGATGAGGAGATCAAAAGGTTTGGATTTATCAAGAACAAACATGAACCTTGTGTTTACATGAAGGTTAGTAGGGGCGCACTTGTAGTCCTAATTTTATGTGTAGATGATATATTATTGATTTGAAATGACATTCCTATGCTAGAATCTGTTAAGGCCTCATTGAAAAATAGTTTTCCTATGAAGAACCTAGGAGAGGCAGCATATATATTAGGGATAAAGATCTATAGAGATAGATCGCGAAGGCTAATTGGATTAAACCAAAGTACTTATATTGACAAGGTGTTGAAATGGTTCAACATGCAGGATGCCAAGAAGGGGTTCCTGCCTATGTCACATGACATAAGTCTTAGCAAGAGTCAATGTCCTTCGACGACTGAAGAGCGAGACTGTATGAATAGTATTCCATATGTTTCAACTATTGGATCTATCATATACGCCATGATATGTACTCGATTAGATGTATCATATGCTCTAAGTGTTACAAGCACATACCAAGCTGATCCCGGTGAAGGTTATTGGACAACTGTGAAAAGCATTCTTAAATACTTGAGAAGGACTAAGGATGCATTCCGAGTTTATGGCGGTGATGAAGAGCTCGGTGTAAATGGTTACACCGATGCAAGCTTCCAAACCGACAAAGATGACTACCATTCGCAATCTGGTTTTGTA